>VWZW01006018.1:88633-129395 GCA_013397115.1 Edolisoma coerulescens | reverse complement strand
CCCGGACCAGGTCTGGGTCGCCGGCGTCACTCCTTAGCCCGGCTGCGGCCCCCCTGGAAACCTGTCCCGTCACCGCAACGACGGGCCCCTCATGAAGCGCCATAAGTTTGGGCGTTCCCCGTTTTAGAGGTAAAAAAGGCGGGATACAGTTCCACATAGGGACCTGGGCTGAGAAAACAAGGGTTTGGTGAGCTCTGTGTTTCAAGAAGCAAGGGTTAAGGAATTGCTCGAATGGGCGTTGGGAGAGGCTGGAGGTTGGATAGAGCTCTCTCATGCCCTTAGAGGCACTGGGAAGCTCAGACAACAGGCGGGATCTGTTCCAGCCTGGCCTCCTCGTCCACCTTTCCAGGGGCTCAGGGTGAGCAGAGCTGGTTACGGCAGCCCACCTTCCCCCTAACAGGCTGATGCCCAGAGCTCAGGGTGCCCCACGTTTTCCCAGAAGCAGCCCGCAGGCAATATGGCCAGCTCTCCCCGTGCTGTGAAATCAGGCCAGCACAGTCCCCATTTCAGACTCCCACTGCCTGACCTTATGAGCCCAAGCATCAGAAAAGACTTTGTTCCTAAGGGAAATTCATTGAACTCCAACAAAATCCTTATGTGTTTATTACTGGCATGAAGATCAGGTATAATCAACCTTGCAGATTAAGAATAGCTTTAACTGGTTTAAAACTCCCTATTGTTTAGCATAGGTATTCTGTGCTGACCTGGAGGTTGGTCTTGCCCATAAAGTTGTATTGTCTGGAGCATCACTAGTGCAGGATAAATTATAAGTCCATGAATAGCAAGCTAAGAGCAGACCTAGTGTAACAGGGGATTATAGCAGGCATTCCTCAAGTTTGTGAATTAGATTTAGGAGCTGAATGGTTACAGCAGCTCTGCCAAGTTCAGCTAAGGAAAGAGACATCACTAAGGCATGTCACAAGGAGACAGAGCAAGTTTGCCCTGTATGTCCCTGTTTCAGTATGCCAATCCCCATAACTGCCCAAAGCTGTTACTGTCCATGGGTTTGGTTTGTGCATGCCCTGGGGTAAGCAGCAGCATTATTCTTGCAGGGACACCAAGAAGTTCTCTTCCATTGTCCCAGATCATTGATCAAGCTTGTCAAGAGGCAGAAGCTTACAAGGATGCTGGAGTTGTAAGTTCTGATTTCCTTTTTTCCATGATGGCCATTACACAAAACCACTTCTGCAAAGCCAGAATTTTAAATTGAGCCTATAATTCATCTAAAGCATCTTAAACCTCACCGATTAGGGAGATACTTAAATCCGTGTCTTTTATTTCAACATAGGAGGTAGTCCTCCTAGATTACAAAAAAACCCTAAGATGAGTATCACCTGCACCCAAAACAACTGAAAAAGCTTAGAATCAAATTGTACAATTCAAGTTGTTAGAGTTGGATGAATCAAGTCAATTCAAGGAGTTAAAAAAAAAAAAAAAAGTGGCCTGAATCATGGGTTGTTGCTGGCACTCAAGGTCTCTGGCTGTAGAATGCTTCATCAATCCAGTCTGACAAGCAACTGTATTTTTAGCTCTGTACAAGACTCTGGTTTCCTGAGGTCATGGAGGAGTGCCATGTGCACAGCTGATACACTGCATGCATGCCTCAGGAACCTGGAGGGTGCAGGATCACCCCACAGCTGTGTTTGCAACAAAACAGCATAGATAATTCAGGATCTAAGAAAAAAAAGGCTTAGGCCCTTTCCTGCCCTCGCTAAGCCTCTCTCTGGGCCCCTGGCAGCAAACATGCCTGCTTTGCACGTCCAGAAGAGCAGGCCCAAAAGGCCAGTCTCAGCCAGAGGCAAGAGGAGACTGCTGACAGAATTGCTGTTGGACCTAAAGTGGTGTAGTAATCTTCATAGGTCAGTAGATTTTAACAGGGTGGATGTCCTTTTGAAAGGTCAGATATGTTTTAAACATTTCATTACACCTTGTCTTGGAGTGTTGATGTGCTTTTTCTTTGACCTGCCCACAGCATTATGAACATATTCTGGTGGTGTACTAATGTCCAAGGTTTGAAAATGTCTTCAGTGAACAAGCAGTCACTGCTCTGAGCTGCTGTTTTCAGAAAAACTCTATTAACAAGCTGGTGGAAACATTTTTAATCTATAAATTAGAATGATACTTTACAGACAGAACAAAATTGAATACAAGAGGTTAGTTTAAAGAATAGAAGACCGAAGTCAAAATGCAAGACGAGTCACACAAGGTAGGTTATGGGCAGAGCACTGGTAAGGCTAAATTAGGAAAGAATACTGAGAATAGAATCATTGAAAGGATAAACAGCATTGGGGTGAAATGATGTTAGCCTGGTGGGCTTCAGTGCCTGTGAACCAGATGAACATGTGTGAGATGTCCACCCAGTTAGAATAGTCTCTAACTGCAAGTTGAACAGAGCGAGGAAGTTTTCTTCCTTTTCATGCCTGTTGAAAGAGCAGGTGTGCAATAGCTCTGCATTCTGTACTGTGCCTTTATATTTTGTTGTTACAGTATCACCATGAGGTATAACGGGACTCCATCTACATCAGAAGAGTGGCAAATACTAATCTCTGTCTTCCTGTGCCAGAGGAAGTGCTTGCACAAGTAATCTATAACTCATAAAGCCATTGCTCCACATTCCAGTGCCTGTTTGCCCCTTTCCTTAGATAGTGATTACACACTGAAACCTCCAGCAGCAGGGGGAAGACACCAAATATTCCCAAAGGTGAGGGAAGGTACAGAAGCAGTTACTTTCACTGCTGACATGCACAAAGCTGGAGCAGCTGTGAGACAAGCTTTAAAATCAGTACTAACACAAAGTTTTAATTTGGCTTTTATACTTTGTCTTTTCAACAGTTGTACTGAATTCTGCTGTTCCAAGTCTAACTGGTTTACCTTTTCTGCAATTGCATTGCAGTCTCTGAACTTGAATATATCTTTAAACCTATCTGTCAGTTAGACAGATGGGGTGAATGCAGTCATTTCTCTACACATTTGGACAAATTCAGGGCTTATAGTTATAATTAGTCCATTTTCCTGTAGAAGTCACAAGAATGTCAATATGCTTCCACACCAGTCTTCATTCTAGAGGTCTGTACAGAACAGTGTTAGAGCAATGTAACAAACAAATCCTTGATTAAGTCCATAAGTCTCAGAGATAATCAGGAGAGCCTCCAAAAATAACAATAGGGTTGCCTAACACTTTCTGCAATTCAATTCTTTAGTTTTTTGTGGTACTTTAAGAGAAATGCAAGTTTTCATGATAAGTGCTTCAGGAGCTTCCCAGCTTTTACACAGAGATCACCACTCTGCCAAACTATCCAGCTTCTGGAATGGGAATATATTTGGGTTTCTTGCTCAGTATTCCAAAGATACTGTTAAGCTGTCTGCTTTTCTCGTGGAAGAAGAGCTAGAAACAGGGTTTTTTTCCCATGGATGTTTGTACAGACAGTGTTCCCAAATGCTGCCTACAGTAGCCCTTGACAAGATCCGTAACCATTTCCTGCTATTTAGATGTTTACATATTGTTTCAAATTGCTTGAATTGGGGTTAACATTTAAAAATAAAGTATATGGTCTTGCTCACTCCATCTGTGTTGCACTTAGAAGTAAATCCTGGTATATTCAGAGTAAGGTGACTTGTCTGGCACATTCTCAGCTTCACATAATAAATATGAAAGATTTGTGATATTAGAGCACAGTAATGAAAACAAGTGAGTGCTCAGTTAGGAAGCCATCTGTGTTCAAAATGTATATGCTTTGTACTTGTGTGTTGCTAAACAATGAAATTCCCTAGACAAGATTTTATAAGCAGCAGGCTATGAACCATTATAATCCCTCCAATTTGTACCTGCTTTTCTTTAAGAAAGTGTGCAATATATATATACTCAGGTTAACTTTTATTCATTCCATTCAGCCTGGCTGACATTTGTTTTGTAGCTAGAAAATAGAGCACAAGTTCCTACTTGACTGTTGGTTACTGTTCCTAACTGTAGCTGCTGGAGTAGCTGACATTAAAAACAGTTGCTAGTGTATGTTTTAAATCAATGTTTTTAAAAAATAAAAGAGTGTTAAGCCTGTTGCTCTTATAACTACAGCAATAACTGGAATTCACAACACTTAGAATTTAATAATGGCGGAGACAGAATAAAGTAGTATTTCTGCATAGAAACAGGTAGGTAGCTTTCACTTGGATTACAGAGGTTAACATTTGAAATCTCAGCTGTATTACAGGAAAATAAAATAGCAGACAGACCTGCCCACAGCTACCTGCTATGGCATGTACAGGAGAACATAAGATAGCAGCTTACTTCTATTAAGACAGTGATCTCCTGCTCTGGAGGTGAGTTTTTAAAGAAATTGCCAAGAGCTGTGCTTGCAAACAGCAATTAAATGCTCTATAAAGGCACCTGATTTCCTTTATAAAGGGCACATGAATGGGGTGGGGGTAATTGCTGTAATTGTCTTGGTACCCACCTGAGCCTATATAATAATAAGGATGGTGTAGGCCCTGCTTCTTTTCTGGGGGAAGGAGTGGAGTTGATGAGCTTCTAGAGGTCTGTACTGGGGTGCACACGTTTGTAGGTAAAGCCTTTCTCTGGGGAGAAACACTGGGGTTAAAGTTGCCCTGGGAAAAAGTTATGTTAGGTATATGCTGAGCTAAAACTTGTGCAGTTGTTACATCAGTTGTGGTTTAGAGTGTTGTTACTGTTTTTGAGGCTTTTCTGCTGCCATGTGTGTGCGGCTGAAGTGTTTTAAGAGGTTATTTCTGTAAGTGGAATACAGCTAAGGAAATTATTTTTCTATATCGTTAGAGAGCTATTTAAATGACCTATTTTTCAGTAGCTAACTGTGATACAAAGGGCACTTCACGTGTGTAGCACTTGAGGAGTCATTCAAAGTAAAAAGGAAATACATTGTTTGAATATTATTTATAATAAGGCTATTACATATGAGCAACACTTAAATTATCTTAATATTCAGTGGAAAAGGAGCACAGAAGGTACTTGCAAGAGTTTTATCTCATACTATCTACATAAATTCTGCTTTGGAGGATATAATGCAGAAACTGTTTCCATAGACTTCTAAACTATAAGCTTAGGTTCCAAGGACTTTAATTTAGCCTGTTTTCTTTCCCCTGTTTTAATTAGCTGTCTGATAGTACTGAAGTTTGTTTCATATACATATCAATTCAGTAAACACAGAAATCTGTGGTGTTATATTTTTATATAAAATATGAAAGAAAGCTTTGACTTAATGCATCTGCAATTCAGCTTTCTGTATTGCAGAACATATGTTGTTCTTTCTTTAATTAAACAAAGCGTAATATGCAAAAGAACAGTCGGATGGTACCAAAAGAATAACACATTATTAACGTTCTACCAAAAATATTCACTGTAACTGTGGACCTTGAGGCCATAGGAAGAGTCAGTTGCTGGAAAGTGAATATAGTAAATTTAAAGTAGGAGAGAGAACTGTTGCAATCTTCCCATATGCCTGCATTTTGAACTGGAATTCAATCAGACACTTTTTATGTGTAGTAGTATGGCTAGGGGTTTTTATAATTTATTAAATGAATTAATTCATTAATGTATCTAATGGAATAATTTGCTTTATGCAAAGCCTGAACTGTCAAAGTAGTAGCAAGTTGTGAAAAGCTCAATTTCCCTGTGGAATTTCTGTGGAATTCTGCCAGCCCATTCTCATGCCTTTTTTTTTGGCTATTAGCATGGCTCTTTAGGAGCTGAGCATCTGAAGCCCCATTCCCAGTTGCCATTCTTCCTACATGTCCTGTTGAGGTTGATTATTGACTGCCTGGAAGCCTGGGAATTCAGTTTTGCAGATCATCCTGGTTCCTGGCCCTTATGATAAGCTGGAGCTTGCCTGATACCCAGATTTTGGTGAGGTCTGCCAAGTAGAGTATTTCTGAGCCAAGGGCTTCTAGGCTTTTTGGCCTCAAGGAATTACCTGTTTTTGATGGTTCATTGCATTTTTTTTTAAAATTTGTTTTCTTAAAGTATTACAGTTCTACATTAGTCCTTTTGCCACATGCAGCTACTGACCAACTTTGCATTCTGGCTCAGGCTGACCTAATATATTTATGTGTGTAGAGAGCAAGAGGCTACAGGGTTTCTCTTTCTGGTGGTACCACAGAGGGTTCAGTAGCTGTGCCTCAGATACGAGAGCATTTGGTCAGTTCAGGTTTGTTGGAACACTCCTGACCTCATTCCAGAAAAAATGACTAAGAACTGGCGGGGTTTTTTTTCCCCCTACCCATTTCTGAAAATGCTGGGGGTTTTCTTAGGATAGGTTGTCATCTTTGTCATATGGCTGCCTTCCATCACAGCTACAGTAGTGTGGATGTTACGTATTGGATTGGACACAGAAACAAAGTCAAGCACAGATGTTTTGGTTGGTTGTCGTACTTGGTTTTCCTTTGCCTAATTCAGGTTTTCCTGGAGTGGAATTATGTAATTAAATATGTTGGTGAATGGCACCACACAGTGCAGAGGTCTGATGTGGAGTGTCATCATACCAGGTCAGCTTTTCCATTAACAGGTTGTGTCCCTTTGCTTTTTAGGTAGCATGTGTTTTGTGTATTTAAATACTCAGCTGTAAGAATTTTGGGGAAGGCAGCTGTGCCCTGAATGTTTGCAGGTTGTGTGCTTGGATTGACCATGTTGCTGCACTGGATTATTTCCTTCTCCCTTTTCCCTACCCTCTGTGTTGGGTGCTCATTTATGGTGCCTGTGCCTTAGCCTGTAATTCAGCCATTAAATGCTGACTGCATTTTGTATACTGTCTTATCTTTTACTGCCACAAGGGCTTCCACACTACAGCAAAGATAAGGGAAGTGTTACATATAAAAGATTTTTAAAAAGGAAACTTTTTTTTGTTTCCCCTTCCTGATTCTCTATGTTATTAATAACCAAGCTGCTATGTTTAATCTCTTGTTGTATTTTTTCCCAAAAAAAGTTCCTTCTATTCTTGTTCAGTTACAATATCTGTGAAAGGTAAAACTCTCATTTTAAAGGATTAAGATGTGTGATAAAACTCCAGAGAGAGCAGAATTTATTTGCTATATATACAATTAGTTTGTCTATTAAATGTTTTGCTTTTTTAGAATTAAGCTGGTGAGAAATATCTGGTTTCTTTTCATCTTCTCACTGCAAATACAAAATACCAGGCATGGAATATGTTTCAAGGCTCTACTTTTAGTCTTGTTATTAATCCTTGATAAAATTATGTATGATCTGCAGTTGTTGAAAACTTTTTGCTATATTGTATGCAGTGATTGGAAAAATATGTGGTATCAGGTAATGTACAAATTGTATCAGCAGAGTATTTTATCACCACTCCATTGTTTGCTAAGGGTATGTCCATGTGGGTGGAGAGGTACAATAGACAATAAATAGCAATATCTTCCTTCCAGTGATTCTGAATATGGAATGGGAGAAATATCAATAGTTAATATTATGGCATTTGGCACAATAATAGTCAAACAAAAAATTCCTTTATTTATCCAAAATAACACTTACTTTCTGACATTAATTGAATTGAAAATTGCCCTGATTATCTCAGAGTCCTCTGTTATCCGAACATGCTCAATATCCTGTATTCCCCTTGGATAATTGAAGTTTGACTTTACACTATTTTTAATGAGGTATAAGATTTAACTCATTTGCCTATAGTTCACATTTTAGGATGGATCAAAGGAATCCAAACTGATGAATGTATAATTAAAATCACATTTATTTCTCTTCACGATTTCCCTGCAAATACCATGCTGTTGATGAAAGCCCTTTTAGAAGCGCTTGTGTGCGTCAAATGCATCAACACAACTTGCTGCAGATAATCCTTCCTTTGAAGGAAAACCTTTACACTTGTGTGTCTTAATACACAATAGCATAATGGTAAACTAGCCATGTTTCTAAGCTCCCTTTTGCACGGTGCAATGATATTTCTTTCTGATTCTTTCCCCAGGATGGGTTGATAGTGGAGAACATGCACGACGTGCCCTACACGGCGTGCCCGGGCCCGGAGGTCACCGCGGCCATGGCGGTGCTGGGTGCTGCCGTCAGACAGAGCTGTCCCCGTGTCCTGCTGGGTGTCCAGGTGCTGTGTGCTGCCAACCAGCAGGCAATGGCCATTGCTCTGGCTGCAGGTGATGGGAAGGGCTCCTTGCTTATTCCTGCTCTTTGCTGTGGCCTTTCCGCAGGCTGTGCCTTGTGCTGACATAGATACCATGAAAAGCTCACTGTACCCTGAAAAAGCAGCAGTTAGATTTTGAGGAAGAGGCCTGCTTGATTAGAATAGATGGTACTTGTGCACTGCTTCAGTTGGAGGCTGCTGAAAGTCCCAAGGCTGCTGCCACAGCTTTCTAGGTGAAACCTGTCTAAATACAATGATTAGTTTAAATCTGTTCATGTCTAAAAGCCACCTTTGGTGTAACTCTTATTTACTTCAGTTATATTATATGTGAAGATCAATTTAACCCATGGTGGTTAAGCATCCTGTTTCAGCATCTAATTATATGTTGTTGCTGCTACTGTTACCCATTAAAACTTAGGATTTCGTTGTCTTTTTTTAATGAATGACTAGAATGAATCTTTTTATATAATGACAAAAATTGAGTGTACAGATAGCCAAAGACTTAAAATTAAATTGCATTTGGGGGAATTAAATATAAATTAATCTATCTTTATTGCATGAATCCTAGACTTGCTAAGTTTCCTGCTCCTACTGTTTGCTGAAGCAATTTTAGTTTTTTGTATATAACCCCCCACGATGTAAAGATGAAGGCTGGCTTAATATGGAAAGCCTCTACTTCCTGAATTCATAAATTGAGGGTTGATGCATATTTTTGCCTGAATTGACTGTCCTTATGGTAAGGCTGCACATTTTTGCGTGTACAAATTTTATAGAACCAGGCAGGAGATGCTGGTGTTAACTGGAAGCCATACTTCAGGTAAAACCATGTAGGCTAACTGATCTGCAGTTGCAATTTTAATTATGCTGAATATGTTCTAAGAGCTTTAAATTCTTGTTAATTGATGTGTTTTCAACTGAGATTTGTTTTGTGAGCTTTAAAATCAGATGCTGCCATTTTCAAAGTATCTAGCCACTTGACAAATTGAGAAAACCTAATTTTTATTGGTGCATCAGAACCTGTATAAAAACCTCAAATAAAAATGGTAACGGAATCCAGTTTTAGTTTTTAGAGGTTGCTGCATGTGGGACACTTGAGGTACATGGGTATTTGGAAAAATAGCACATACCCTATTTTTAAAAGCAATCCTTTGAGCAGCAAAAATCATCACTAGTAAGGGATATAGTCTGGGAACAATGTATTTCTCTTCTTTGCAATTATTAATGAAGGGGAGAATTCCTGGAGGGCTTAGGTTTTGCTCAGCTCTACTACTGTTCTGCACTATTTCCTCTGTAACGGGAGAACATCAACCAGGAAGGGCCTGAGTTTAATGCATTTCATTGCACTTCTCTAAAAATGATTGTCTCAAGTTCACTGAACAGGAAAGCAAAAAGAAAATCACTTTAAGCACAACCATAGTAAAGTGGGTACTACTTTTTAGGTAGCAAATCTTTGAATAGTTCTTCTATAGCAACTTAGTAGTGACTTTATTGTCAATATGATTTTAACAGGTGGCTGTTAACAAAGCAAGTCCTATATGCTTTCATTACAAAAATAACTTGCTGAAGGTGTTTTAGCTAAATACCATATGTAGCATCTTCTGCCTACTATACAGTCATTTCATTTTCCCTGTGGAAATCCCTGTCTTTGGTAGGAAAAACTGTTCTGAAGAGACAAATGCAAAGAAGTTATAGCTGGTCTCCAGGAGAAAGTAATGATTTTATTTTGTAAAGGGTAGGGAGAAATCTGCAGGTCTACAGTGTGACAAGGAGCTCAGCTGGCTTGAGCAAGGACTGTAGGGTCCTGTGCCCGGGCCACTCATCATAAATTAGGGCTCAATTTTTAAGTTTATCTTCTCTCATCTCATAAATTTAGAAAAAATGGTTCCGTTGGAAGGGACTTTAAACAGTCACCTAGTCCAACTGCCATCTCTACCTGAAGCTGCCCTTTTTCCTTTAAGAATCAAGTTACTGAAATTCCAGTTCTGAATTAGCCTTCATCAGTGATGATGACACAGTTGATAGCTGATAAATGAGGCTTCATATCAGGAGATATCCCAGATCTCTCCATGTCTTTTGTCAATACAGCTTTGCTGTCTGAGACCATTCCTTTCCCTCCCCCACCAGCAGAGTGGGAATTCACTTGCTGTCATCCACGATAGTGTTTGGGGTAAGACAGAGTTGTATGCTGTGGTTTTTGCTGTCCTTTTTAACTGCCACCATATGCATGCAGTGGTGAGGGGAGGCAGCTCAGCTGAGAACTGCAGCAGGGTGCCTTGGGAGCACCCGCAGGTGCTGTGGATCCTGCTGGGAGCGTGGCTGGAGACCCTGCTCCTGGGCCTGCAGTCTGTGCTGAGCATGGGAGGAGCTGCTGCAAGACAGTGTCCTGAGAAGTATTTTTGCAGCACAGACACGCTGTGCCTCCAGTGTCAACAGCAGACAAAGTCAGTGCTCCTCTAAAAGTTCTGTTTATTAGTTTTCATTGGAAATCCCCTGTTTCTGTTTCCCAGTGAGTCTGCAAAATGTATTGTTCCCATGTAAGTCAGAAATGGGACTGCCTATTAACTATTCAACGGCTATTACTTTTCAACTTGCCAAATGTGAAAGTAAGCAGTAGTATCATTCTCACCATTTTATGAGCATAAAAATGAATTCATTAGGAGAATCTGATTATGGCTTCATAAAACAGAAGGGTAATGATATGGTGCCTGCACCTATTGCACTTGGTTAAAAACTGTATTTTCATGGCCTCCAAAAACCTAGATAGGGAATGCAGCCTTGTTAAGCTAAGTACAACCCAATGTTTAGCAGAAAGCCTTGTATTACTGAACTAAGGAAACACAAACCAAGCATCAACAAACAATGTGCAAGCAGTGACTTCAATAAGTGAAATTACTCAATGAATAGGCCCTGTCCCAAGTTAAACCTTGATTCCTGTGAAAGTGTAACATGTCTCCAGGCTTATCTATAGTCTTATGATTAGAGAAAAAATTACTCATATTTAACTGTGAATTGTACTGTAAGCTTGGGTAATTTAAATAGAAGCTATAGCTTTTGTTCCTTGATGTAGAAATGTCAGTCTAGCTATTTGCAGTGTGTTTATCACCCAGTGTCTACAAGCACCTGCAATGGTACTTGTGGCACACTCTTGTCTTTGGATCCTGAGAATACTCCATGCTTTGCACCCGCTAATCTCAAGGCACAGGACAGCTTGCATTTGATTTGGCATCCATCTGTGATGTTTCTTGTTAGCTGGAGTCTGTGTTGCTAAGCAATACAGGCTCCTCTATCAGGCGTAAGCTTCTGTTTCTGCAACTTCAGGGCTTTTGGAATGAAACTGAAATTTTAAAATAAACAGACACCTTGTCATTTGGTAAATAAATTTTCAAGATCATTTATGTTTATAGTTGGAATGTGCTAAGGTGATGCCTCTGTTGCCTAATCAGTTCTCTGGTGGGTGGGATTGCATTCTTGATGACTGTTTCCACATGCATTGCTTTCCTTTGTATGATGTCAGCTCTAATTAAATGTGCATCTGACTCCAAAGCTGGAGCAATAGCAGAGCTTCAGAAGGGCTTGGAAGACATCTCCAAAGCAAACTAGAAGAATAGCAAAACTGCACAAGATGAGTGCAGAGCTTTTACACAGATGTGTAAAAAAGGCAGGTTTTAAGTGACAGGTTCAAAGCTATGAAAGACAGGAAAGAAGTGGGGAGTGCAATGAGGGAGTCAGAATTCCATCTTGTGCCTCACAGCTGTGGGCTTTTTGCACTGTGGTCCAAGGCTTCGGTCTTACAACAGATATTTCAGGGCTGTGGAGGGGGTCCCTGAATGTCAAGCAATGGCCCATGTGAAGTAATTACAATTCATAATCTTCCTTTTTGGTATCCATCCCACAAAACCTTCCTAGTGTGAAAACTTAATATGGTGGAGCCCATGTTACAGAATTGACGGTTGGAGTAGAATGGAAAGTGTTTGACTCTTCCTGAGCCTTTGGCACAGGTCTAGAAGCAATTTGTTGATGTGGTGCTATGTAGGAATCACACACTACGTTCAGATTGAGTCACATGGGTTGCATATAATATGTTTCAGGCTGTGTTTTCTTGCCTAATTTCCTAAAGAAAGATGACAGTGCTATTCCTCTGTGTTGCTTTTGACCTGATGGCCAACTTGAGGCATATTTAACAGGGGAATAGATGTCAGTAAAAGCAGTAATGGAATGGAAGAGTTTCTGGAAAGAGGGAAGAGATGCAAGTTAATGACCTTTTTTGGAGAGCGAACACATCATTGGGATAAAGGAGCTGTGTTTTGCCCCACCTGCTTCTCTGTCTGGCACATCGTGGCAGGAGGCAGGGCAGGGTGTGCAGCAGCTGCCTGTTCTGAGCCACCCAGGAACAAACCCAGGGGCTGGGGGAAAACTGGTGGGGTCAGTGGGAGAGATGGGAGCTGAAAGCAGTGAGATGGAAAGAAGTCAGAGAGAATAGGGCTGAAAATAAAAGAATGTAAAACTTAAATATGTGGAAAAGTGAGGTTGGTCTGTCATAGAGCATGTGACAATTTGTGTTGGGATCAAATAGGAAGGGCAGTGAGGTGGATTTTCATTTGGTTTTAATGCTTTTCTTTTCCAGTTCTCAGTTTTAGCTAAAATGTTGTTTTTGATTGTTTTCAGGTCTTGATTTTATCCGTGCTGAAGGGTTTGTGTTTTCTCATGTGGCTGATGAAGGGATTATAAATGCCTGTGCAGGTGACCTGCTACGATACAGAAAACACATTGGAGCAGAGAACATTCAGATTTTTGCTGATATTAAAAAGAAGCATAGGTAAATACAAGCAAAATTTTATGTAAATATGAAAGCAATCATGATCTTATCTTTTCCTCCATTTTCTAATCTTTTTTTAATGCCAATTTTCTTTCAGGACAGTTAATCATATAGGAAGAAGTTTATTATTTAAGCATGGACTTGCAGTGCTATAAGGAGATACATTTAAAAATAAATTTGCAGCTGTAAGTTGCAGGTTGCTGTATCTGTGAAGTTTGTAGTTGTTTAACCTTCATGTTTTAAAAATGCCAGCTATAAAGGCCTTGCATCTGGTATTGAGACTTTGTATATGTCCGTTATGTTTAAGGAAGTTTTGTTTCTGAAAGTTAGGCATCCAAGGTTATTTTTTAGTTGTGTAGGCAGTTGCCATATAAAAGCATCCAAGTGATAATATTTTGGCATTTTAAAAAGGTATTCTCTTTCTTCTCCTACCTGCCAATAATACTGATTCCTGCTACTTAAATCAGTGCTGTCTATGTAAGGGTTGTGTTCTGTGATTATCAAACAGAAGGAACTCATGACAGATAAATCCAGTTTCTTTTCTGCTGGTACTTTATCTTACCTGTCACATGGTACTTTCAGCTATTTAGATGTCATTCTTTGGGTTTGTTTTTTTTCTCCCAGAAAAACTGCTCAAGTGTTATGTATTATACATGCTAAATAACCTAATTAAAATGTTTGTGTGTAGTATGTGAGCAATCATGAGAATAATCAAGTTTGGAAAATCTTAAATATGTAATAAGCAGGTAATAAATTTCAAAAGAGAAAGGAAACAGTGTGGTGGTCAAATGAAGCTTTTCAGGTCCTTTCAGAACAGTTTCTTTCTGATAATTTTTTAAATGTGTATATATATATAAATATATACATATAAATAAAAATGCATTGCATTAGATTTTCTGTAGAAGAGATTGCATCATGTCATTCTTTTTCTTAGTCTTGACAATTGATGAATTGATATTTGAATTATACTTCCCATTTTTCAAAGTGTTTGCCTTTTAAGAAAGGAAAAGAGGTTTTTTATTTCAGGCACAAGCATAAGCTCAGAAGGAAATGCTGAAGGACTTGTTGGTTGAGCTTTTTAATGTAGAAAAATGCAGCTGCCACTGAGAGCTGCTATGCTCCTGTTCTTTGAATGAGGAGAAACTGTTCTTGTGCCATCACCACTCAGCAGTGCAACATGTTGGCCATAGCTGTTGTTTTCTGTTTAAATACAGAAACAACAGTGTCGGATGTTCAACCAGCAATGGCTGGAATTCTTTCCAAGTTTGGGACCACATAAATTAATGGCTGCTATTGCTACAGGTTTCAGACAAAGTGTGTCACCCATACATCAAAGCCTGCTGTTGAACAGCTGGGATGCAGGTGTAATTGATGTTTGTAATTGCTGCATAAGATGATTCCTGGGGTTATATCATAGGTATTAACTGTACTTTCTGTTAGTTGGACTTGTGGAGGTTGTTGATTCTGTCCTAGGCAACAGGATCTGATTTATGAATGAGGGCACACGCACAACTCCCACTTGAAGTCAGAGAGCTCTGTGTGCTCAACACTTCTGAAATACAGGTGCTCGACGTGTCAGCAGCTGTCTCAATTGACACTTGGTGGTTCAGATGTAGCACTCACTCTCTAGAGGCAGGAGACCCGGAGCAGTAACCGATCCATTCCGGCACCCTGCGGGGAAGGGTTGGTTTTAAGTCCTGCTCGGGTTGTGATGTGACGTGCCAGCGTACAGCAGGGCACTGGTAGAGCAGCCCCTGGGGGTTCTGGCAGCGGGAGGCTGGGAAGCAGGGCGTGGGTCCCACGGTGTGTGACGGGCTGTGTTCCTGCAGTGCTCACGCCCTGACGGCCGATGTCAGCGTGGCCCAGACCGCGGCCGCTGCCCAGCTCTTCCTGGCCGACGGCGTGGTGCTGACCGGCACGGCCACCGGCCAGCCTGCGGAGCCCCGGCAGCTGCGAGGTGAGGGCTGCGACACCCAGCCTGGGCAGCAGGGAGGGGGGAAAAAGGATGAAAGACAAGAAACTCTCACTATGGGGTTTGATTTGATCAGAACTAATATATTTGAGCTGTTGTTCAGATGGCCTGTGATATGTTTCTATACAACAGTTTGGCAGGACAAAAATTACAGTTATTCCAAGCTTTTATAACACTGAGTGATGCTGAGGCTTAAAGAAAATACTGTTTCATCTCTAAAAAGCCCTAATATAAGAAAAAGCTACTTTATAGCCCTAGAAAACTAACTATACTAAAACTAACCATATTTAACTAACTAACTAACCATAAATCTTTCCATTGAAGAGTTCAGTGTTTTTGTCTTTAACAGTGAAAATGGAATTCCTGCAAGAAGAGGGGCATTTTGATAAGGCAACATTCCAAACATGAATACCAGGGAAAGTACTGCTTGGACGATTTTCAGAAAGAATGAAAGTTCATTGCTAGACAGGAAGATATTAATATAAAAATAGTTTTTAAGTAGTGTAGATGTTTTATCAAGGGAGACTCATTTGACCTATGAGTTCTGACCTTTGCAAAAGTGCTATGATTCTTGATATTTTTATATTGGCGTAAGTTTGGGCTGTGTTCATGAAACTGTATTGCTCCCGTGTTAGAATTAAAGTTCTATCATGGGGACATTTAATTTTCATCACTAATTTTAATTTAGATCAATGGCTTGAATTTGAATGTCTCGCTACATAAACCAGAATGTGTATTTTCTGAGGTTTTACTTTACCTGACATGCTGTAACTTGGCATATTTTGAAGTTCCAGTGCACTGTATTGTATTCCACTTAAGTTAGCAGATCAGCGTGAAAAACATACTTTACTTGTCAAAGATAATCTGGACCTCAAACATCTTTTGAAACAACATGAAATCATTCAGTGTTTTCAGGGCTTTATGTATATCACGCATGCTTAAGAGCATTTAAAATGTGTGTTGAACTTGTCAAAATGGTTCTTACTTCATACATATTAAACTTTTTGCTAAAAAACAGATTAAAAGTTGCTATGCCTCAGTCACCAATGTTAAAAAGAAAATGATGGCTTGGTGTGAACACTGAGCCTCTTTTGGTACAGTAAATTAGAAATGATACATGGAACAGGTGATGCTGGAAGGTAAGCCTGCTTTAGAGACTGCAAAATTTTGTTAATCTAGAGATCCATCCCTGTTTGTACTTAATATCTCCATTGTTATTAATGCAGATTAAATAATTTTCAAAATATATTCGATATGTCTTTAGGCAAATCCTGGGTTAAATTCTGCTTTCATGTATGCACAGGCAACCTCTGTTGATTTCCTGCATCAGAGGGCAAAACCTGACCTGTAGGCCCAGAGGTTTTTTTTGTCACAGGACCCCAAGTAGACAGAACCATCACTTCTGCTTTTCTTTCATGTGAACAAATATGTCAGTCTCTGTCTCTTTCTCTTTCTGGGTCCAAAGAACAAAATGAATCAGAGTTGGCAGCTGTAATGAAGTACACATTAATTCTGTGTTTGGATTTGTGTTATGAAAGCAAGAGTGTGCAGATCATGGGTTTATTGTACTTAGATCACAGCAGTTTGGATGTTAGCAGGCCCTCTCATGAGAAAGATGTCTTAAAACAGTTAAGAGAAGAACTTAAAAATCAATATTCCATAGTATAAGGAAATGACAAATTAGGCATATCTGTGTCAAGAGATTCTTAAAAGGGATCAGATCTACAGTCTACAAAGTTGGTGTTGATGTGAGTGAGATTTTGCATTTCAGGAATTTATGCAGCCCTGGCAGTCCCGTATTACGGTGATACAATTGGGCACCTTTCATCACACTGCAAAGCAGCTCTTGAAAGCAGAGCCGAGAGACAGATGAGATTTTTGTCATGTCTCTTTTTCAGCTTTGTTGTGCAGTAATATAGAAGTGGTTTTGCCTTTGTGTCTTTGTGTGGAATTGATTGATTTGTGATGGGCTGTGGGAAGTGTTTCCCTGTCAAGCCAGAGATCTGTGTTCAGTCAGGTTTTGTTTGCAGTTTGTGTCACTGCCTTCTCTAGGCTGGCAGGCTCTGCTCCAGGGCTGCCTGGGCACTCCAGGGCACCAGAGCTCGATGGAGTACCAGGTCTGAAAAATCAGGCTTCCTGTTTTTAAGGAGCAAGAATTGTAGCTGAGCATTTTGAATTGCAGTTCATTAATAAACCATCTTTTCATTTAAGAGGTTATAGAAGTTCCAGTTTACTGCCTTTTGGAATGTTCTTGGTTGGATGTGTGAACCCATTAGGTTTTTTCTTTGGCTGTAACTGCTGAAATACCTGCTTTGCATTCAGTTTGTATTTTGAGTGACCAAAGCTTTACATAATGACTGCTCAGTTATCTCTTTGAGCAAAACAAAGTGTCTCAGCTGACTAACCAGTGGAAAACAGGTACATAATGAAATCCAACAGCTGGCTGTGACTGTCACCTCCTTAATTACTGTTCATAAAAGGGGCCTCAAGACTGACTCACCCTCTCATCTTTTGATGGTCAAAATAGAGGCTGCTGCCTTTGCAGTACCCTCAGAGATAGAAAAAGTACTGATCACTCACATCTCCTGTTTAAACCCTAAATTTAATGACAGAGAAAAAGTCCTTTGAATTAAAAACCTAAAATGTGTTAGAATGGAGCATTACCATAAACATAGAGTTGTGTACGGTACAGTGATCACTGCAATGAAAAAGCTGTTAAAGAAGAGTAGTCGAGCAAGTTATTGGCACAGTGGTGCTTATTTTTACACTGCTCTTTGCCATTGTTTTCAAGCTAGGAGCACTTGGCCTTTATTTGATGAAACTTGTGCATACCATAGTTCAAATGCTTTCATTGTGCTTTGCAGCCAAGCACGATTTCATTGGGTTTTATTAAAGACCTGAGTGCAGCTGTGCTGCCACAAGAAAGAGCACAGTGCCCTCTAGTTACAGTCCACTGGAACAGAGAAATCTCTGTAAATTTCAGGGTCTTGTTACTGTAACATCACAAAATTGCCTCCTTTTTCTCACTGTGTCAAAAAAAAAAAAGTCAGAAAAAGAACGCCAGGAAGGCTGAGAGAGTTGAAGCAGAGCTCTGTGTTTAGAGACATTTTGACAGTGACTGAACATTGCCATACAAAAGCACATCTCACTGCTGTTGCTTTATTTTCTTTTACAGGTTAGAATTTGTATTAGCACAGCCAATAGACAAATCACCTTCTACTAGTCAACTTTAGGCCTTGATGTGCTTGGAAAGGACTTAAAAGTAGCATCTGTAGCATACTTGAAGAGGTAACACATCTCACTGCACACTGAGCACTCCCTTTGCCATTCTTCACGTTGTCATTCTGAATAAATCTGCAGCCCAGGAGATGTGTGTGCACTCCGTGTGTCATGTGTGGATCACAGCAGCACTTGAAACCTTCCCACTTGGGAAGGCTTTGGGATGTTCTGGAGTTTCAGATCAGTCTCAGCTTTCACTGAGGTTTTTCCCTTTGCCCAGTAGGGCCAAGCTGTTGACTCAGACCCATATGAACATGCTCAGTTTAATTATTTGGCTCTTAGTTTCTCCTGCTGATGTGAAATAATTATGAAACAACTCCCTGCTAATGTGCATTATGCACTTGTAAGAACAAATATTGACTTGGAGCCTGATTCCTCTGGGGATTCAGTCAAGTACTGTCACAAATCTGTGGTCAGATGCACCTTAATCATGCATTGGTATTGATGTAAAAGAGATAAGATATTCCTAAGAGCATATAGATATTATATAAATAAAATTCTGGTATTTTAGAACGGGATATCAGTAATAATGCTATAAGTAACTAGAAATTAATTATTTTGTTGCTGTAAGCAGAATGAATAAGAATATCAAATATGCATTGAAATAACTGAAGTTTTAATCATATATGCATGATCCATCTGATTTGTTTTACATTTTCAGGAAGGGCTGTGTTGAATGGTTTTATTTTTGTGTTAAAATCTTTTTAAGAAGGAGTTATTGTTCCTAGATGGAAAAATGGTAAAGCATGTGACCTAAAAAGAGATTCAAGAGCATTTTAATTGATCCCCTTTCTTCAGTGAAGTAGGAAGGTGATAAATAATTAGTCTTCCCTGAAGCATAATTAATAAGTTAGGCTTCTGATGAAACTTCATTTAAACAGTGTTTTGAAGCAGACATTTATTTGTTGCATGTGAGCTTTCCCTAGTTATCTCAAGCTATAACCACCTTACCATCAGCTTATCACTAATTAAGCCAATTTATATGTTTTTAAAGGTCAGAAATAATGGCTCACTACATTCCTCTAAGGGATGAAGCATCCCGTCCTATGAGTCACTCTTTGGATGGTCAGTTTGACATAAAATGATGAGAAGGATGCTTTAGTAATTCTTGAACTGGGCTTTTTTTTTTCTCTCCCCAAAGCTAATACTGACCCAAGTTCTGCAGAATATATTGTAATAACATTTAATTTATCAATGGGGAACGTTCCTATTCTCAAATAACCATCTCTTTTAGGGTTTATTCTAAAAAATGTGAGTGCTGGTAACTGAGCCATAGTTTCTGCACAGTTGGGTCTGTCAGAACACACACATTTCATAGTGATCCACCTGACCCATGGGCTGAAGTCCACCCCTGTGCTCTGTCTGTAGTATTTTGAGCCATGTTTTTTTCTGTTTCTCCTCCTGAAACCAGGTAAAAGGTCAGATGATTAAGTAACACTGTATATAGGAAAAATAAGTGGCTTTTTTGTTCCATTGTCATTCCTAGTACTGATAAAAGACCACTTTCTGGCTTTTGCTTTCTGGGAAACTAGCTGAGCTGTCAATGGTGTCTCTATGATCCCAGCTCTCTTTCATACAAGCAAATATAGGAAGCATTCCAGACAACAGAGTGCAAAAAGTAAGATTTTTTTTTTTTTTTTCTGTTTAGAGCTAAAGGTGTTTTTTCTAGAGAACTTGTTTCAGTCTGTGGTAGAAGTAATAAATACCATGATCATGAATTTCTCGATACCTTTCTTTTTCTGTTGAAAAACTAGGCAAATTAGAGTCTTTATGGAGAGAGTTTCAAAGACAGGAATTAACCCTGATTTTGGTTTTTTTCTCTTCAGAGGTTAAGCATGCTGTGAAGATTCCTGTGCTGGTTGGGTCCGGAGTGACTCTGGAGAATGTGACGAATTACTTGGATGCAGATGCTCTTATAATTGGTTCTTATTTCAAGAAAGAAGGATATTGGGCAAATGCTGTTGATCCTGACCGAGTCAAGAAATTCATGGAACACATAAGTAAACTGAGGGAATGAGTTTGTCAGCAAACACTGTTTGTTTGTGTGTGTTTGTAGAAACGCAGTGTGGTTTGTCCTACAGAATTAAAGCACAAATGCGTGGCTGAATGGCAAATAACATCAAATAAAAATGCACATCATCTCCATCCCTAGCTGGGAAGCATGGTGACACTTTGCAGTAACCTGGTGCTCTGATGTTTGCTTCTAGGCAGCACATTTCTGTGGTGCTCAAAGCTACCATCAGTGCAAAGCCAACTCCGAAATCTTGTGTGAGATATTCTCTCCTATAAGTAAAACACTTAAGTGTTTGAGAAGTTTTAGAAAATGTTCATCACAGGTGAGCAGAGTTCTATTTTGCCTTTAAGTACAATAGGATGCCCTAAGTTTACAGCTAAAAGTATTGTAAATTGGACAAGTTAATTAGCCTTTTAGTTTCCCCATCTGTAAAATGATGATAATAGCACCTACATCACACAGGGGCTGTAAGACATAATGAATGAAAGCATGTACAGCACTTTCATCTCTTCAAATGAAGGGCTCTTTTAAAGTTCAAGATGATTATTTTTTCATTAGAATTGTGCATTTATACAATTGCTACATTTTTGTAATACCACACAAAAATTTAAGATAATTGGGGTATTGATTTAGTTACAATACTTATTAGAAAATAAATGTAAATATTTAATTACGTTTTAAGTAGATTTGGAATGTAGTCAAAAGGCTTTTGTAAAAATTGGAAATTTTAATAAAGATTTATTATTTTTCAGCAAGCACCTGCAGCTTTGTACCTCTCCAGACTAGTATTAGTGACGTAAAAAACTTTCTTGGAATACACAAGATATAATTACAATAGAAACCGTTCTACCGAAGCCACAGGTAAACACAGATTTTTATTTTTCCTGTAAAACGTAGAGGAAAAATATTCCAGTCTCACTGTGTATGTTGTAAGAGATTCCCCTTGAATTTGATCTTTTAGCTCTAAGGAATCTTAAAAGAATCCAAGGAATACCTGTTACGTCATGGCTTCATAAAATGTGGGCATGTGTTTTCATTCCTTGGGACTGGGAGCTCAGTTTGTCCTCTGGGATCTCTCTCTTTCCTTGGCATGTACACATCAGGCTTCTGCTGCGGAAATTTAAGTTGTGGCTATCAAAGCAGGCATACAAACACGGGCTTTGTGGCAGCTGGCCGAGCACCCGAGCACCCATGCTTCTCTGAACAAAAGATACACCCTCTTTCCAAGGACAAAGAGATTTTCAAGATAATTAGTTTTGTTAACGTAATGGTGATTCCAGAACGTCACAGTATGAGATTGTCTTCTCGGGTTTCTTTTTTCTGGACTGGTCTGTTTCCCACGTGACTCCCATCAAAAGCAATGAAATGTCTTTGGTGTGTTGACCTCCTGGAAAAGAGATCCTTTAGACCCTGTGACAGCCATGGCTTTTCTCCCTTTTTCTCCTAAATACGCTGACACAGCTTCAATGCATAGGAATCCCTTCAGGTGCCTGGTTGTTGTGGCTGGCACTGCTTTGTCAAAGTCCCCATTTACACGGGCATTTCAGTCTGTGTGTGGCTGTGCTTCCCTCAGAACCAACAGTTGTGTCCCAGCCCCATCCCCACCGTTCCTGCTGTGCCAGCAGGAGCAGCCTTGGGGCCTTGCAGGGGTCAGGAGACTGATTCTAGCTGGAACCCAACCCATCTTGTACCAGCCACACTCAGGGGGTGGGCAGGGGAGAACTGAGGTCATCTTCCTCAGTCCTTGCATCTGCAGCTCTCACTCCAGGCTGCTGGTATAGGCAGTGAAGAATTATTTAAGGATGGTGTAGATGCTTTTTGAATTTGTCTTCCACACAGCCACAGCATCTTTGTCAGGTAAAGCAATGACCTGGCTTAGTCTTACAATTCTTAGCCTGAGTGATGAATGTTATTTTATGTCCTCTGTATTGTGAAAAATACCATATTAAAATAAAAAAAGGTAAGTTCACTTAGATACCAGTGATATCAGTGTGCTTAAATCAGTACATATGTGTGATCTTTGTGCATTTAGGCCTGTTTTGTGTCTGTTTCCATGCAGCATTGCACAGAAGATTTAGTGCAGGTTGTCCCAACAGGTGTGCACTAATACGATTGTTACCAGCTTTGGAAGTTACTTTCAATAAACCTGTAAGCTTGAAAGGCTGACCTGCAAGCAATGAGCAGTGGTGCTATAGTGCCACAAGAGTAAAAATCTTAAATAGTCAGCTGAAAACTACAGTGGATACACTGATAAGGATTGTTCAGTGGTGATAGTTGTTTTCAAAGAAACTGGTGCCTGTTGTCAAAAGTCACATTCGCAGTGAGTGTGAGAATTTTGTGTTGCCAGCATGTTTCTTGAATTGGTTTCTACTTACATCCTAAAAACTCAGAAGTGCCTGAAACTCAAATGGGTTTTCATCTGAATAAACAGAGGGGGTAAGTGAGCACTTCTTCAGTGCTGTATGCAAGCTCTAAAGGCAGTAATGTTATACACAGTAATTGTTTAAGACAGAAGCCTCGGTGAGTTGGTGAAATACTCATAACATGCAATGAATACTGTAGACAGCACTTTCACTGTCAGGATTTCATGTAACACACCTCTGTGTGAGGAACACCACTACTTGTGGAAGGAACAGCTCATAATTTGGGTCTGTGTTGTTACATATGAAAGGTAAGTGCAGAATTTAGGGAACAGAAGTAAAGGAAAGCTGATTTTTCAGGCCTGAAAATGTGACTGATCACCAGCTCTATATCATTCTTTGTGCCAGAAGTATTTGTCTAGCAGCAGTAAGCATCTGCTTGCCTGTTTCACACAGATGCTGTAAGTAGAATTTGACCTTTTGTTCAGCAAGTGTTTGAGCATTTAACGTGAAAATATTAAGTTATCAGAAAGGCTGACTCTTTTGGGAAAACTGTTCAATTTTTATACAGCCCAAGTTGTTAAAGTACTTTGGAGCATGAACAACTTCAGAGCAGAACAAAGCAGCCAGTGCTAATGTGTAGAAACTCCAGAAGTAAATAACAGCTGTTCAAGAAGACTTCTATTAAATATGTATTAATTAACTTGAAGTGCATCACTTAAATATGTGAAGAGATTATCTTGTGTTAATTTACATTAAAACACACAGCACTTGTTAGCCTCATTACACCACCCTAAGTATATCCTAAGCTATCACCTCATCTTACACTGAGCGTTTGGTTGGGTGTTGATTGCTTTCGATTTGCCCTTTTAAAATGTCAGATAGTGGCCTCCATTTCTTGTTGGATCTCTTCTTTCTCTCAGGTTTTGCTCTTGCATAGTTACTGTTCTTGCTTGTGTCTGTTCTGTGCTGAGCAGAAAGAAAAATAACAAAAGGTTGTGAAAATGTAGTAGTAATTGCCCACCCAAACTTCACAGGTAGATTCTGCTGTTAACCTTTGAACCAGCAGAGAATGTAAGTGTCCATTTGTGTAGAAAAATGATTTTACATGAAGATTCAGTATCAGCTTTTGAACAAGAAAGATACACAGTAAAATCGAGTCTCTTTCATGAAATTATAGATAAATAAAACTCAGTGCTAGTAATAGTGGTGTAAAGCAATGTTTAAATCTTCATAAACTCTCATTCCGTCCATAAAACAAGTATTTTGATGTGAACTTTGTAGGACGAATGGGTTTTTAGCTATTTTGGTGCTGAAAATGTATAAACTTGCAAGATTTTATTTAGTGTCATTTTGGCAACTGATCCAGCTGCTGGGCTGTTCTTTCATCCATTATTTTGAGTCCACAGACTCCCTGATCAGGGGTTGGAGTCCAGTTCTTGTTCCCCACACCTATGCCAGCACACTCCTCACTGGGAGGAGACTGAGGAATGTGAGAACTTGCTGGCAGAGCAGGAAGGGCAAATGAAACCAAATATTTGGCTTGAGCAGAACCTTGAAGTCCACGACAAGTTGCTACATTGCATGGCTCTCCTGGGAGAAGTGAATGGGGGTGTTTCTGTAATTTCAGGTTGTTTGCAGCTTCTTCAGTTAAGACTTTGTGAATTTGCACCTAGGTTGTGTTTCCAAGATTTGTCTCTGCTGTATTTGTGCTTAGGGAGACATTTTTTCCTAAGTGAAAGCTGGCTTTGCAAGGTAATTATGGCAATATGGAAAATGCTGCCTGTAGAGAAATCCAAGCTTGGAATTCACAGCTCTTTGGTTCAAGAGCAGATTTAGATGTATGTATCTTCAAAAAGAAACCTTTAAAGGTGACTTAAATTAAACCTTCCTTACTTTGCCCGGACATCCAGTCAGTGTTTGCTGTGCTGAGGAAGTTGAGTTTAGGAATAGAACTGACTGTGGCTTTTTTCTTGTGCCTTTGCAGTGCTTGTCTCTGTGACCTAAAGGATGTATTTTTCAGAAGGGTGGAGAACTGGGCTGAGATACTGTTTTTGTGGGCTGAAATGCCATGGTGTGCTGTAGAATTGACCACCCTTGCAGTGAAGACGTTTTCCCTAATATCCAACCTAAACCTCCCCTGGTGCAGCCAAACTAAAAGGCCAGGTGGTTTCTAGTGAAATCTCAAGAGTAGTAGATGCTTTTTCACCCTAATATTTAAAGGCACAGATGATTTAAGGTAGGAAAAAGTCTTTCTGCAATGCAAACAGAAAGCCTTTCACATGAGGCAAAAGGGTTGCAATTCACAACATAATCTGTCTCTTTGCTTACAGTTCGAAGCTTTAGAAGTAGTAGAGCTAAGGAGAGCCTAAGATGTTTCTTGTTAAACACTTAAGGATAGGAAAAGATGTACGAGGGTAATTATCTTGATTAAAAAATTTGATCATCTTAAATAGGTATTTTTAAAGGTGTTAAAAAGAGATTTTGCTGATTTGGACTGAAGCTACTACTCTCTATTTATGTTTAACTCCTCTCTTTCCTGTCACTCAGATTTTCATTGTTTCATGAAGTAAATTCAGTGTCAACCAGCAAATGTTAGTGTTTCATAATTTCTTTTTAAAAGGATGTCACTCCTTTAAAAATGAGTGATGAAGGGGACAGAGATGCTGTTTGGTGCGTTGGTTACTTGGTTTTTTTGTATATTAAAATGCAGTTTCTCCCTCTGTCCTACAACCTGTGCAAAGGGAGAGGAAATATCCAGTGTAGGGAGTAGGAGCTGCTGAACTGGTGGGTATTTAGGACTTCTTCATTACTTAGTGAACAACATTAAGTGTAAAAATGTAAGTTAAGTGTACAAAAAAGGTTATACATCTAAATTTGGCAAATCTGACATGAAATCCAGTGTTCAGGACAGTAGTTGAACTCAGAATTGTTTGATTTTGTGCCTGGTCACTGTGTTAGATGTACTATGTCATACTGCTGTCAGAAAGAGGTCACAAAACAGAGAACATTGAAATCACGTTTCATACGAATGTAGGAGGAATCCCAAATTCAGCAGTAAACAAAGATGAAAAGGAAGGCAGCACAATAAGGGCAAGAAAAGATGCTTAAGTTTCCCGCAGTTCCTGCCTCATTGTTTATTCCAGCTTCCTGTTTTTTCAGTCTGCTTCTCAAGCCTTTCTTGCGCATATACACAGATTATAGCATGCACAAGAATAAGCTGAAGGCAGAAACTGACTAAATGAAGACATTCTTGTGAGAGAGAAAAGATTTTGTTGTCCACAGATGCGCAAGGAAAAATAGAAAAGCAGCTGCCCTTAGAAATGGAGTAAAAGTAGAGCTGAGTGCCACGTCATGATGCTTTAGACTAAATCTGATGTGTTGAAAGTCTTTGAAAGCTTCTGTACTATTGTGCAGAGATGTAACCAAGAGGTGAAACAAGAAGCTTCTGTAAGTCTTCTGTCTTAGATACTGTCCTGAGCAGTGCTGACTCTTTGCCAATCTTCAGGTGGCAAATAAGGATAAAAGGAAATAGCTTTCAACTACTCTGCTATGGATGCACTGTTAATAATCAGTTTTGTGTCAAAATCTTCTCTTTCCTTAAGACCAAGCTATAGATACATAGTTATGTGCTGTCATCTTCCTCTTCAGAGGAGGATTCTGAAGGGCAGAGGTCCTCAGTTCACTAGTTCCCATCTCTGTGGGAAGTTAGTTTGTCTTTTCTGAAGGCCTTTGTGGGAAGGGACAGCATAAATGTGTTGGAAAAAATTTGTGTGGCAAGTGGGTGGGGAGGTGATGAGGGGAAGTGGAGCTGAGATGCAGCCATCAAGTGAAGGCTTCTGGTCACTTGGCCTGCAGAGTTGAGGAACTAGGGATGTTGGTTAGCAACAATTATTAAATATAAGGAATATCTGCACTACACTCACAAGGCTGTGAGCACTGGCATCTGGGTGAAATGGGCTGGCTTATTCTGCTCCTTGTGTTACTTGTTTATCAGCTGAAGCATTTATGAGAGCAAATGCAGCTGGTGGCATTTGGGCTGTGGAAATTACAGTTTATAATACTCTTCTAACAGTAATTTGAGAGTTTAAAGAATTCTATAATATTTCAGTCATGCACTGAAAACCTTCACGTTTTAGGAAATTTTTTTTTTTGCACTACCTTGATCAAATAGCCAAAAATATTATAGGATTCCTCTGAATCACTAACCATGGCTGCAGCAGCATACCTGGAGAAATAGATCAGTGGTCCAGTCTGCTTTGACAACTCCTATGTAACCAAATATAGGAGAAAGAGAAGAGAAAATTTGTAGGGCTGGTAGTGGCTTGTATTTTTCAATAATTTATCAAGATTCGAGAGCACAGATTTCCTTTGGGAAATATTAGTTCTAAGGTTTACAAAGTGCCTCAGTTGTAAATACCCATAAAAATGACAATTTGGTAGGTCGTATTTATTCTTAAGCGGGTCAAAGGACATTAGCGTATTCCTGCTGTATAAATCTGTCAAGTACAGAATTTCTTTATGCTCCCAAATCACAAAAGCACCTCTTACAGTCAAGGAGAAAGCGTCACATTATTGCCAATCAAGGACAACAAGCAAGAATATCGATCTCTACCCAATAACTTTTGCCCTGCTCACTAAGTTTTTATTACTGAAACTGGACACATCAAGGGATTGGATTTAATATATACATATAGTGCTGATTTATTACAGGAGGAGAAATATGGTCTGGCCTTACTTCTGGCTCAATATTTTAGCACTTATTTTATTCCTTGCTTGGAAGCTTTTTCTACAGACAAAGTGTAAAATTTTCAGCCAGCCCTGGATGTGCACAAATCTTCAGCTCACAGAGGTACCTTGACTTATGGGTGTACAAGCATCCTGCCTTTGGTGGCCTTACAGTCATGAGTCTTGATTTTAGGAGTTTGTGTGTGAAAGTCTGTACAGTGGGGTTGTTATTTCAGAGAGACATAACTTAAGATAAGCTTGGGGAGAGGGGAGGGGAGATTGAAGGGCATATGGGCACAAAAGGTCTGGGTGCTGCTTGCTGAGTCTGGTGTGAAGATGTGTTGGCTTTCTGCTCATCTGTGGAGCTGTGCATGTAAAGCCTTCTGTATGAGGGCTGTTTAGCAGTCACAGGTATTGGAATGCCACAGAGGGCCGGCATCATCCATCTTGGTCTCCTGTTGGTTAAACTTTGTATTTTTTGGTCATTTTTGGTTGATCACTGCTGAGGATTTGGCCTGCTCCACAAACACAGCATCTTTGAACTCTGTAGACAATGATAACCATGGTTTATGGCAGAGGTGGGATCAATCAGCTGCTTTTTAGAAGGGAAGTGCATCTACAAAACTGAAGGGAAAGTTCTTCACCACAGAATTACAGAACAGTGGACATTGGAAGGAGCATCTAGTCTGACCCACCAGCTCAAAGCATGGTCAGCAAGAACAGATTGCTCAGGATCTTGTCCAGACAGGTTTTGAATGCAAGGATGGTGTTTCTACAGCCTCTCTGGGTAACCTGTTCCAGTATTTCAGTGGTCAAAGATAAGCTACTGAGTTAAAAATTTAGGCCAGGTAAGTCAGCAGGACCAGATATCTGCTTATTTTGCATCCTAGAGAGCAGCCAGCTCCCTGTGTAATTATAAACCCTGCTGGCTTTTTACCTGTCTAGGCAAAAGATGTGAGTTTTGATTGTTCTTTGGCCTTTCAAGAGCTGGTCAGCCCTTTCACAGAATAAATGCATGCAGAAGTAGCTGATGGATTTGCCACACATGTTCATAATGCTGTGGAGAGAGCTGGAGAGGCCATACCCTACTCTCCATCATTTCCTGATGGAGCAGGCAGAGGGACGCACGCTGAATTTCTCCAGACGTGTCCTTCCCGTGCCAGGCATTTTGTCAAGAGGTTATATGCAAAGATTATGTGTTTGTCAGGATTTCCAGGTGTCAAGTAATCCCAGCCTTTTCTCAGCCCACGAGCAAATCTTCCTACCGTGCCTGTAGAGCAAACCTGGCCCTCCCTGGAAATGCCCCCTGCATGTGGTGTGCACACTCACACTGAACCTGATGTGGCTGGGGGTCCTGTGCATGTGCCCTCCTGTGGATTTTCACAAGCACAACAAATCGGATGTGACCCAAACATTTTGGATTAGCTCTGCATGTTCAGACCATCTGTGCAGCGCATGTACCACTGGGCTGGGGGTGCTTTGAGGCTTGGACACAGTGCTTCTACTACACAGCTCCTGGGGATGCATTTCAGTGTAGGAAGAGTTCAGGATCATGGCACAATCAGAAATCATGCTTTTTACTGGGGAACTTTAGGAAGAATTCTGCCATAAGGAGAAGCTGATTTTTCAAGTTCTTCAGCCTCCTGACTTGTTACAGGTAATTGTGTAGTAAGCCTTACCCTCCCTTCAGGGTACTTTCCTATGGCACAGATTTCAAAAGGATCTGGGAAGGCAGTGGCTTTTGATTTTGCATCTGTGTGTCTCAGCTGGAACATAATTTCTTCACCAACGGGAATTCAAACCAGAAGAGGAGGGACAAGGAGGGTGAACAATTTGGAGTTGAGATGAAAATATGACCCAGGGTATGCATTGTCTACTTCAAGTGTCAGGTGAAAATGCTGAGTTCTGCCAGCTGCCTTTAAAATCGTCTCTCAGAATCAAGCCTAGAATGAGAAAGTGACAATGACTTCCATGTCACCTTTTCAGGTAAATACAGAGAGCTGTAGTTGCCAGAGCAGTGATGAATCATGATTTCCTTCCATCCAAAGAGCCTTGGGCTTTTTCCTCGTTCAAACATTTAACTTACTTGCAGGGCTGACAGAAAAGCAGTAGATTTTTTTCCCCAAATATCCATTTGCCTTTCCATTTATCTACTTTGATCTAAAATATAGAACCTGATAGATGCCCTAGGTAAATCAAACATTTTCCGTCTGCCAAAACGGTTTTGCAAATGCTTATTTCATGCCATTACCATTTTTCTGTTTCTAGCAGTAAATCAAAAAGTATCAGCCATTCATCCACTTTAAAAGTAATGCCTTTCCTTTGCATAATTACACATACCCAGTGGAGATCTGTGTGCACAGTAAATCTATTCCTTTAAAAGGTTTTGCCTTAAGTACCACAGTGACATAAATTGGTGAAGCGCAAATTTATTTATTTAAAAGGTTTATTCTTTTAACTGCTCGGGTAACTGTTACACATCCATTGTTGGGTTTGGGTGGGGAGGGCTTTTATTAATGTATCAGATTTAATTTTGCAGCAGATGTTTATGTAGAGAAAGGTCTCACTCCTTACAGGACTTGTAGGAATTGATATGCGTGCGTAATTTATTCTCATTACAGGTTTATTCTTAACTGGTGTTCAGGGGGTCTTCACTGTATCTCCAGTAGATCCTTGAGAATTAAATAGTTTAACGAATGTAATGAGCAAACCTGAAAGAAGTACATGTAAAGCAGAATATGGATTTGGATATTACCTCTCCAAATTTGCAACTAACATAAGCACGGTATTAAAAGGGAGTGAGAAATTGCCAAAAATAAATGTCTTCAAGTAATAAATGCCCCGGATGGTATTTTGGCAAAGCAAAGATTAAAAAAATGTATCTTTTCATCATTCTCATGTAAACTTGCTCATCTTTGTAAGTCATGCTTGTAGCTCTCAGGGGTGTCAAACCTAAAGCAGGCAAGCCCAGCTGGTGAAAGCCGGGGAGTGGAATGATGAATTTTTTAGCAGATCTGAGTTTATTTTTAGGCTTTATAGAATTATGTTTCATTTCCCTGTGAGTGAAATCGTAGGAAGTAGCTTAGAAGAAAAACAAATTAAGAAACTTCACTAGAACAGCAAAATATAGCAAAACACTGGACCCTAACTACAGTTGAGGACAACATATCCTGATTGCATTTGAAGTTGTGGCTATAGTTTAGTCCTGCAAATATTTACATACATGTTCAGTTTAATGCATATGAGAATTCTTGAAACAAGCAGTAAGTCTGAAGAGACAGCAGACTACAGGTTAGGTTATGGCATGGGGAACTGAACAAAATTTCTGGTGTAAATGCATTTTCTGTGGATGTATTTTCCATGGTGCTGAACATGGGAGTAAAATTCCAGGTGTCTGGATTTTGTAAGGTTATGCAGTAAAAGAAGTGTAGAAACATTTTTGGGGAGAGGAGGGTTCATAGGAAGGTTTGGAGTCTGCTTGCTTGGTTAGTGAAGATAATTTCATAAACACAATCAACCTATTCAACCCTATGATTTCACACTATCCATTTTTTGCTGGCATTACAGAGCTGTTGACTCTCTTTCCTACAGTTAGAAAAGCAAAACTGCATTATTATCCAAGACAAATCTGGGAAAATGCCATGGACCTGGGATAAGAAGATGCACATGATAATTACAGATCTAGCAAGGGCTGGTTTTTGTAGAAGTTTATTACATGCAGCTACACATCCCATGTCCATTAAGGTCACTCTTTTGAGATTCGTTTTAAGTGGATTTGGCTTTTTGGGGTCTTTTCTACTCCATGGAGTAGATCAGAGGCTGGCAACTGTCCTTGTTTATCAGAATTGGTGGTGGTGGTGCCATGTGGTTGCCTGTGATAGAAACTGGATTAGTAAGTGACAAAGATGCCTCTTTGAATCCCATGTCCTAGAATGTGCTCCTGGGAGCGCTGGGGACTGCAGCCTTCCCCACTGAAACAGCCTCCTCTCTGTTCTGCAGTTGGTAACCAAAGGAGCCACCTTAAAGGGTGAGAAAGTACCTCAGCTTCCAATCTGGCTCAATCTTTGTCTTCCCATGCTGTTTGCATCGATGCTAATCAATGTTAATTATGGTAGTGGGGCTTGTGATGTACTCATTATAAAAGCCATCCTATTTTTCTGTGCGTGTACAGTCTGTCACACAATAGAGCCCTGATTGGGGTTCCCTAGATGCTACAAATAGTAATACAATTTGTTATAATAATGAATATGTGGTTCATGGTGTAAGACTACCAAATTCAGTTCATGAAGCCTGGAAGCATCACTTGATAATTCTGCTTGCTGTTACCACTGACTGTGGCATTCTGGATATGTCTTGACAGTTGGGGCCTCAGCAGTAAAGCAGTTAAGCTTTTGTTCATGTTTCAATAGGTGCTTCTTTTTAAATTTGCATTTGGGTCTGTGGGTTTTAGTGTAAATATATGCTTGAAGTTAACTGTGCTTAAAAACTCTTCTGATTCAGCATCCTCACTGTGCTGGGTTCGTGATCCCACCACCACTCCATGACTGTACAGGGAGCTGGTGGGTGCTGAAGGATGGGGAGCCAGGGTGTTTCTTTCCTAGGCTGAAGGTTAGAGGTGCAAGAGTAGGAAGGTGCTTCCTCCCAGGTGCTGAGCAGCTGCTGGGTGTAGTTTGTAGCAAGGATTCCCCGCTCCTGCAGGGGCTGGAAGTGGGTGGAAGCCCAGAGCTGGGAGCTGATGCTTTCCTTCCTCCCGAGGCTGCAACCCCCTCCTGGTGTCTGGGCCCCCTTGTACTAAGAGCTGATGCCCAAGAGGTGCAGTCTCCTGTGATGAATTTGGTTCAGTCCTAGTGTTACCCTCACTGGAAATTTCAGCACCATTGTTTATATTAATTAATTTGTATAAACACAATTCATCCCCTCACTCTGCACCCCCAGGCCTTACCTTTGTGAGTTTTGGTGACTTATATAGATTCTCTTTTCTTTTCTTTTTTTTTTTTTTCAGAGAAAGTTTTCCACAATGTTATTGCTTGTTACCTGGTTTGTTATGGATCTTGGTTCTAGTCCTGTTTTTGGAATTCCCACCAGACTGCGTGCTTGAACTTTAGTTACCTATGTGCAGTTCAGGTGTGTGATTATCTGCCTGACTCTAGTTTTCTGCTAGAATGCTGACCAAGCCTGTGTACAAAAATATTTTAAATTGTTAAGATGTTACATTATGTCTCTTGAGTGTGTATGTTGTTTTAAGAGGAATTCAAGTCAGTGTAGAGCTGCTTCTGTGTTTGTAATTAATTTAAAATATTTATTATAGCAGCTAGATTTTTCCCTGTTAATGGTGCTTTACTGAAATTTCATGATCTACAGCACACCCTAGTGATATCTGGAAATCATGAAGTTACACCCAGTCAATTTTATTTCCTTTGTGGTGAAGCACATCTTAGGACTCCAATAAGCAAAGTCCAGGAAAGTAAATGCCTTTGTATCCAAGATGGGAAGTGGGTTTATAAAGCAAAAAACAGCTGTAGAAATTGAGACTACAGGCTACTCCTCTGTGAAAAGAACATCTGTATAATGAGTTCATCTGGCTTGCAATCTATAATGTTTGACGTATTTAACAACATAGGGAAAAGCAGCCCAAGGTTATGTGAGAAGAGTGAGGAATATCTGTTGGGTTCCCATTTAGACTGGAGAGAGTAACCAGAAATAAATACAAGCATTGTGGAGGAAACCTGCAGGCAGATTTCATAGGTCAGAAGCATGAATTATCATTTACTCTCTTATAGCCAGAACATCAAAATTTATGCTATATTTTAAATTCTTCCTTTTGCAGAATGTTAGGTCACTTGGTTTTCAGGTGGTGGTACCTGCATTTAGTTTTGAGTGGCCATTGGGCTCCATATGATCTTGCAGAGCTGTGTGCACCTCCCTAACTTTTTAGGCTATCGTCCACTCAGTTTTTCCTGGATTTCCATATTTCAGTCATTTGATTTGTCTAAACACACAGACTGTCAAGGGTTCTGAATTGGCTGCTGTTGACCCCGTGATGGGGTGAGAGGAGAAAGCAGGTTTGAGAAGGAATCTGACAATGAAGTGTAATCAAGTAGTCAAGAAGGAAGGCAAATATTTATCAGAGGTGAAATCAAATTGGTGACGTGTGGATAACACGGAAAGAAAGTGAAAGCAGTGAGCTGCAGCTTGGCTCAGCTGGATGACCTGATCTCGTATCTCTGTTTCATGTACAGAGCATTCCTTGTCTGTGTAAGGCAAAGCTGAAGATGGGGTCCTGCTTTCTGGTTCTCTCACGCATGAAAATCTGTAATGCTTTAGGGAGAGACAAGTTTCCTCTCAGACCTCTGCATTTCACTCTTGTCAGGTAATCCAAACAATAATGGAAATGAGTATTTTGTTTTATGTAAATAAAAACAAAAAGTTTGCAATAATTTATGGTATTTATTTAAATGACATGCAAATTACTTTGTGAAACTTAGGGGGGAAAGCAGCACAACTGAAACAGCACAATTGTTTCCAAGAACATCCATTTCAAATCCACATACAATATTTCATTCATGCTTAATTATTTCCCCAATGCTAGTCTAAGCATTACTAGTTTCTTTTGTCTTTTTGCTTTTGCATGCAGCGTGATTAGCAAAACTGCTTGTGCTCTACCAACTCCTGCACATATGGGGTTTAGCCTCATTGTTCAAGGGGTGGAGCAACAAGCAGTATGAACACTCACGCTGCCAAATTTGGCACACGTGAGCCCTCCAAAGTATACAGATATCACCCGTTTCATTTAAATCCCTGTCTATATTTTGCATTGCTACCATAATGGCAACTCCATTGTCTGGGTATATTATTTGAAGCAGCTTTTCTCCCATTGTTTGTGCACTGTAATCCTGGAGGTTTCTGTAGTCATCGTGAGCAGCTTACGTGAAAGAAATCACTTAGCTCGCAGTGATCACTCTGAACCTGCTGGCAAAGGAATGGGCCGTGACTAAAGCATGAGACCTGGGCTCTTTCTGAAGAAAATCTCTTCAGTAGATTGCATAATTTCTTGCTTGCATGAGGCTCTGGTCTCAGGTTTGGACTCAGTATTTCCTTTTGTAACCTCTGAGGCATGATGGGAATACCGGCTGAAAAAAAAAGAGTAGTGATGCTGGCTGTGGATGTACCCTAACCACGTTTTACACACATCTCAAATACTAGCAAAGAGACACAGCTACTGTTTGACAGAAATTTTGGACAGTTGTTTATTCTAACTGCAGCAAAGTCTTGGCCTTTTATTCTTCCATGGTATCGATTGAATTGGCACATCCTGCTGTGAGTCTTTCCAACAGACTTTGAGAACTTAATACTTGTCTGCTTAGGGGAGAACGAAGAATCTTCTGGAACTTCTCTCAGAGAAAGGGCTGCCCAGTTCTTTCCCTTTCTAGCACTCAGTCATCAGCCTGGGCAGTGCCCTCTCCTCCAGTGGCTCTTGCCTCTTGTGACTGTGTATACACGCACTGTTGTCGGTACAGCCATTCAGCATTAGCTGTTCGTGCCCATTACTGGTTTTGCATGCACATCATTTTACTCCTGATACAGTCCTTTGTGACATTTTTAAGGCAGTGGTTCCCAAGATAAGGGCTGCAGAAAGCCAGCAAAAGGTCCCTTTGTAGTTTGCAAAGAGTTTCCAGTTTGTTTCCAAAGTCTAGCTCCTGTTAAAGGACAATATAAATGTTACATAAACACTGCCCTACTCTTCATTTAGCTTAGTTCTTCGGAGAAGCCTGTTGCAGCCACATAGGCATTATGTGATCCCAAAGGGAGACACCTTTGTGGTTGCAAGTGACACTGAGTGGTGATCCAGGAGACAGTATTAAAATGTGCTAAACTGGGTAAGTCTGAAAATCCCATTTTAACTTGAGTATTTGCAGTGACTTCTGGAAGCTTCAAATCTGGTCCATCATTGTAGAGAATGATTCAAATTCACCTTTTCATCTTTTTGCCTCCAATTTACCACATGAGAAAAAAAAAATCAGGTACTGTAATCTGTCCAAGCTGGCCTCTTCCCCTCTACTACCCAGCTGCCTGCAAGTTCCCCTCCTGCCTGCCACGCTATCAGAACTCATATTCAGGAATGCTGGAGAGAATTATTCTGTGTTCCTTTGTAAAACTGGGGCTCTCATTCAGCACCATGGAGTGGGTGCAAGGTTGGAAGTGAAGTCAGCCAAGGACCCTTGGCTCTGATGGGACTGAAATCAGCTTCTCTGCACTTGCTGTGTGTCTCCAAAGTAATGTGTGTTGGGGGCCAGAATCACACACAGCTGAACAGTTGGTATTTTCAGACTCCAGAAGCATCAGTGCACATCTCTCACACCACTGAATAGTACCAAGCATGGAAATTTATCACTGATGTTATTCCAGGCACCTTCAAATACTCAAATGTTTTGTTCTTTAACTGAATTTACAATAAGCATTTTAGATCTGATTTTGACATTTGTCTACTTTATGTATGCCCTTTAATTCGAGTTTTGACAAAACCTCAGATGCACTATTTTAGATACATTCTGCAAAAGAGTGGCTGTAGGAAATGGGGGTTTTTTTGCTCCTCTCTGGGAATCTTGCAGGTATTTTGTGTAGCTGTTTTTTAACCAGGTTTTTATTTCCACGTCAGTGTTCGTCCATGCCATAACATATAAACATGTTAGCTAATTTCAGGACACTGACTTTTACATTCAGATTGCTGTAGCTTTTTTTGAAAAGGTCACAAAATGACTACTCTGTACCAGTAAACACAATTAGTGAATTAGGTTGCTGAGGAAGTAAAAAACAAGCATAAATGACTACTGTAAAAGAGACTAAAAGAGCAGGAGCTGGGTTATTCCATTTGCAGGTATGATCATGCCTAAAGTACCTTTCACAGCTTGCTTGAATAGTGCTAGCTAGCTCCGTTCCAAAGCATCAGCCTATATTTTTGGATCATCTTTCAAGACTGAGAATGATATAAGGCAATTAATAGTGTTTTGTGACCTTCTGCACCAGTAGTCCATCTTTTTGGCATTGAAACTGATTTTGCCCAACTTGGCATTTTATCACCTAGGAGTACATGGGGACATCAAAGAGACACCTTTTACAGCAGCAGTGGAATGATTTAGTTCTGTCACACTGTTCTTCAAATTCACTGTTTCTTACAAGCTGATGAGGCAAACCTTTTCTTTGCTTAATATCACATAAGGTACATTGAAAGGCTGCGAAGAGGCAGATGTTCTATAGCTTCACTTCATATGCAAAAACCTGTTATTCTTTATTTGCATTCAATTAGAAGTCAGACCCCGATGAGTATCTAATGTAGGAAATGGGGAAAAGATTTGCCATCAAGCATATGCTTTGCTTGTAGTGGATCTCAGTAACCTGCTATTGTGTCTTCCTGCAGTGATTCGGTCATTCCTACTTTATTATTTACGCCTTCCAGCTCAGGGGTGAAGAGTCTCAATAGGTGACAACTGGAGTTACAAATGTTGCCTTTTCTTGTTCCTTTTAAAAAGCCGTTCTGCAGTTGCAAAATTTCCCCTACTAAGTAGCTCTGTTTAAGGATTTAAATGCTGTAGCATTACTTTCATATTCATTTTCTTTTTTGGTGTAGTTGTGCCTTGTTTGATCTTGCGAAGGCTCCCCATTCTCCTGGCAATCCTGAGTATAATATGAGGAGCTCAGAAGTTATAAAACTCTTGTGTTGTCAAGAAGGGAAGGTTCAAATGATCACTGTAATCTGAAGCAGAAGTGGCAAACTCTTCCAGAAGAGCTGCTGTGATTGCTGTGATGCTGTAAGAGCACACATACCGGGGTATTACAGTACCAAGGGAGAGATGGAAGTTGTCTGGAGCCTGAGATATCAGACAGGGATAAGCAAAGCAGCTTTTCATCATTACAGCACAGGGTTTTCCAGATTTCGGGGGAAAACAACAGGAATCTCATACCCTCCTAACTGGGATGTGATTAGAAACTTGCTTTGTTACATCTCCCATCCCTTCTTCTCTGTGGACCACTCCCATCACATGTTCTGGAGAACACATGAGATTTCTTCTTCTTTCCTCTTTTCTCTTTGCTTTGATTTAACATTGTAAATTAAACCATCCTCACCCATATCTAAGCAATGCAGTGACACAAAAGGGAAACCTTGAGAGCAATTGTATAATTAAATAATTAAATATTTAAGCAAATACATCTATATTACTTCAAGCATGCCTCAGGTTTAGAATGGATTTTTGTCCTGCCATTGTGATAATAAATTTAAAGATTTTAAGGAAAAAAAGGTGCAACTAGATGAAATGGTTAATTCTGTCACATGCAGTTGCCTAATTCTCGTGTTTTCTCCAGGAATCTCTAGCACAGAATAAAATGTAGAGAAACATCTTTTTTTCTGTGCAACAAGATTAAGTGTCTCATCTTAAAAAAAAAAAAATCTGTCATGGTTTCCTGTGAAGGTAATAGGTATTTCAGATAATTGGATCAGGTGTTTCTGGACAGTTTCTCCAGAATGAGCTTGCTCCTGATGAGCATTTTCTCAAGATGCAGTAAAGGACAGGCTGAAAGCCAGAATGAATCATTGTTTTGGTAGCAACAGCCCATCTGCAGCTGAAATCATTCATGGTGCCCCTTGGCCTATCTCTTAGTATGTCAAAAGCTGTGAAAACATGAGGCTGAGGACAGACTGAAGGGGCTCGCAGTCATTTTGGGTTCTGCTGTATGTTAGGGAAGCACTTGACAGAAATCTGCCAAGTGGCTCATCAGACCAGAATGCCAGGGCACCACTGCTGTGGTTGATTTCTGACGCCTGCTTTTGGCAGATAATGAGGATTTTGGGGGTAAAAGGGAATGTGGTTTTTATCTTGATTTTTAAAAGCATGGAGTTCCTAGTAACCTGAAGAGGAAAAATATGTAAAACATCCTGATACAGGAAATGAAATAGTGAATCAATGCTGATAGAAGGGATGGGGGAAGAGCAATGATATCTAGTATTTATTAAGAGCCCAGCTCACTGCAGCGAATATGGAATCACAGAATGGATCAGGTTGGAAGGGCCCACAGTGGGTCATCTGGTCCCACCTCCCTGCTCAGGCAGGGTCATCCCAGAGCTCATGGCACAGGATTGTGTCCAGAAGTTCTGGAATGTCCCCAGTGAGGGAGACTCCGTGGGCAGCCTGTTCAGTGCTCGGTCACTGCTCAGCAAAGAAATTCTTCCTCCTGTTCAGGTGGAACTTCCTGGGCATCAGCTCCTGCCCGCGGCCTCTTGTCCCATTGCTGGGCCCCACGGGGCAGAGCCTGGTCCCTGCTCTCACACCTCCCTTTGGACATTGACAGACAGGGATGAGGTCCCCTCTCAGTCGTCTCTTCTCGAGGGTGAGCAAGCCCAGCTCCCTCAGCCTTTCTTCATCAGAGAGATGCTCCAGTCCCTAAATATAGAGAGAATACAGTGAGATTATTGACAGGATGGGATTTGCAGCAGGACTGCCTTGAACTGCTCTCACTCCACGAGCTCCTAGAATTAAAAAGCACATGAACGTCTGTACCCGGAGCAAAGGTGTCCCTGCTTGTGTTCAGGAGGCCCTTCCCGAGGTGCCGGTGCGGACGTGCGGGTTTTCCCCAGATCCATGAGAGGAGGTGCGGGCTCTGCCGAGGTGCGGCTGCCGCCAGATGGAGCCGCCGGGCAGCGGGACCTGGGTGCGAGAAAAACCCATCGGGGGGAGACCCGAAACAGCGCCGGCATCCTGCCCGAACCCGAGTGAGAGCTGTGCTGATACACGAGCATCGGTGAGTGCTCACCCAGGACTGGAACAGGCATATTCCATCAGATCCGGGCTGGGAACCACGGACACAATGGAATCTTTACCCAGCTGACGCAAGAACCGGATTCCCACAAACCAGATTCCCGTAAGAACCAGATTCCTGTTGACTGCAGCTGGGTTAGAGTTTGTGTAAGAGCATAGTGCAATTGCAACAGCATGTACAGCATTAAAGGATACACCCTGCACAGTTATCTTACATTTTGATTTTAGTAATTTCTAGCACACTAAAAACCAGACCTAATGAATACCTATGGATGTAGCCCTAATAACCCGTGTGTATTTTTAACTGGAGTAGTGAAGTAATGATTCAGTTTGGCGTAGCGATAAAAATTCCCTCCTTTGATGGTTGGCAGACTTCATTGCTTTTAATTTTGCCCCTTGGAAAGCTGCTTGCAGCTGGAATTTGGGGTGTTACTTTTTAAAATGTACATGGCATTTAGGTTCTTTGCTCATTTTAGGAATTACATTTGTGTTTTACATCCAAATCATAAAAATCAAGAGCATCAGTAGACCTGTAACATTTTGAGTTGTTACACGGAGAGTTATTTTATGTGATCATATAAAGCATGGGGAGGTTAAGAAGTCCCCAGTGCAGCCACAGGAAAGGGACAAAAATTGTGAGTTATATTTCTCCTTCATTTTCTCATCCTGCATTTTCATCTTCTGAACAAGGGACTGAGGGGAGATGATTTATCTTAAATCAGAAATGAAATCATAATAAAGGCTTAGTTTACAAAGCCAAAAACCTCTGTTATTAAACCATTCTTGAGGAAATGGCAGCGTTTTTAACATGTGGCAGTAACTTTTCCAAGACTGTACTGGTATTACGAACCAGTGTGATATTTCAGGAGCCATATGTGATGCAGCTGTTTTAATGCTCGTTTGATTGCTCCTGGTGCTCTATCAGAGTAGCACGCTGTATTTTACTGAGCTGGTGACTGAAACAAACCTAGATGACAAGCATGCAAAAATATTCTGAGATTAAATTCTCAGAGTAGGGCCAGGCATGTCCGAACACGGTTCTGTGGCAGGCAGCCCCTTTCTTCCTCCTTTATCCCAGCTGGGATGTGCTGTTCCTTAACCATGTTCCTAAAATCACAGCATCATAGAATGGTTTGGCTTAGAAGGAGACCTTGAGGAACATCTCATTCCAACCCCCTGCAATGGGCAGGGACACCTTCCACTATCCCAGGTTGCTCCAAGCCCTGTCCAGCCTGGCCTTGAACACTTGCAGGGATGGGGCAGCCACAATGCCTGTCCTTCCCTATTCCAGTGCCTCACCACAATCCAACAACTTTTTCCTAACGAAAGGAATGAGAAGGAGGTGTCTTTACAAACTGTGGGCCTGCTGGTAGATAAAGCCAGATACTGATAGGTCAAAGAAGCAATGGGAGGAACCATCAATTCCAGAGGAATTCCACTAATTGACACAGACTGTTGCTCACCCAAGGCCATGCTAAATTCCTGAGACTTAGAGAAAAAGAACAGNCTGCCCAGGCCCCGCTGCCCGGGCCCAGCGCTCCGCGGCCGGCGGAGCTGAGGGCGGGCCGGGCCGGGCGCTCCGCGGCCGGCCCCTCCTCCGGCGCCACAGCTGTTTCCTGCCCGGCCGGCGGCGAGCCGGGCGCCGGAGCGCAGGGAG
>VWZW01006018.1:57419-88102 GCA_013397115.1 Edolisoma coerulescens | reverse complement strand
CCTGTCACTACATGCTCTAGTAAGTATTCTTGCCCCATCTTTCCTCTAACTTCCCTTCATGCACGGGAAAGCCACAGTTAGGTCACCCCAAAGCTCCTCTTCTCCAGGCTGAAAATCCCAGCTCTCCCAGCCTTTCCCCACAGGAGCGGCGCTGCATCGCTCTGAGCCCCGCGGTGCCTGCTCTGGGCCCGTCACAGCGTGTGCGGCCCCGCACCGAGGCCGTGTCCGCGCCGTTCCCAGCCGCGCTCCCGGCGCCAGGAGCGGGCCGAGCCCGNAAGGGCGCGGCGGAGCGCGCCGCTGGCCTTGTCCGTGAGGGCCCAGCGGCCCGCTCCGCTCCCGGGCAGCGCCATCGGCCCGCGGGGTTCGCGCGCTGCCGCGGGGAGGGAGCGCCGGGGGAGCCGAGCCTGGGGCCATCGTTCGGGTGCGGCGCTAATGCCCCAAGGACCTGCAGGCCCCACTGAACTCCCCTCCGGCTGCACAGGATCCCAGAGTCATTAGGGTGGGAAGGGAGCTCTGGAGATCATCCAGCCCACCCCTCCTGCCCAGGCAGGGTCACCCCGAGCAGGTGGCACAGGAACGCGGCTACCTGGGTTTTGAATGAACATCTCATTCCTCATTTCTGCAAGTCACATTGCGGCTGGAGCAATGCTTCAGCAATAGGAAACCTGAAATTGGCAGGAAAATAAATAAAGAAATAGCTGTAGTGTAATTAAATTTGGGCTATTTGAAAGGATTTATAATTACATTTTATGCTCAGCCTATTTTAGTCATAACATTTTTAATTTTAAAACATTCAGAACATGTTGATTAATTTTAATGAGATGAAGTTTTATGTTTTTGCAATGAGTCAGGGAAAACATCTTTAATTTTCAGGCTTAGTTCAGATTTTGAAGATACCACTGCAGTATGCTGTGCTAAGTACCTCTACAGGGGAACAGCTCTGCTGTTTGTGTTTCTGAGTGTCAGCTCTTTTCTTAACCGAAGGTGTGATTATTGGCTTCAGTATCAGCTAGCTGATGAAAGCATCCTGTAGCTTTTTTGAATACAGCCTTCAAGATGGAGAAACTGGCTAGGAAATGGGAAAAAAAAAAAATCACTCTTAGTTTATAATTAGAAGGACAATGGGTAGGCCTATAAAAATTCAAGGGCAGAAGGAGTTATGGCCAGTCTTTCAGAGACACTTTGTAATTTAGCAGACCAGGTAAGCTGGGTATCCTAAGTGCCTAGACAGATTAGGTGCCAAATTTCCTTTTATCTCAGTGGAATGAGATCATTCCCACTGAATATTTACCTGCACTTTTAGGTATCCAAGAACCTTGTAAAATCAGCTTCTAGGTTCCTAGAAGTCATTTGCTCATCTAATGAGTAAATTTGTTACCTCTTGTGTTAAATAAACCAGTTAAGTGCTTTGATTATATTACATGCTTTGATAAATACACAGAAGAAGAGCAATGCTCTTAGGGTCTCAGTTCTTACAAAACAATATTAAAATGCTCTTTTATGCATTTCAATTGAATTCAGATTGTTTAGCGAATACAAGAGTTTCTTGCCATCTCCTAATATAATTGAAACTAAAAGAAATCTGAGTAAATATATAGTCAGTAACATATTATTACAGTAAATATTTGTAGATACAGTGAATCCTCATGGGTAGGAAAGAAGAGTACCAAGTGCTGAGGTGAGAATGGCAGTAAGCATATTTTAACCTTTATACCGCCAAGGAGGAGTAAATGCTTTCTTAGCAAAATAAATGAAAATTACAAATGCAGAGCAGGTTCAAAACTGGTATATTTACTGGCTGCTGATGCCAATCATGATTTATATCAGACAGACCAGCTGCTTTGCAGGTTTCAAGTACTAGACCAGGCTCTAAAGGTAGGATTTTCAGAAAGTGATGATTTAGGAGCCAGATGCTGCTCGTGCTTACAGGATGTGCATGGACCAGTGATAAGATAGTCCTCCTTTGCAGATGGGAATATCTTGAGTCCCTGTCTGTCCACCAGCTGTTAATGAAATAATTGATGGACTTCTGGCCTGTTTAATCAATCAGGTGACATCTTCTTGCACACTGTTGTTTGTGAAGTCATGCTCTTTAGTCTGTCTCAATTGCTGAGTACCTTGTGTTTGGATTTGCTCCAGTGCTGTTCTCCTATTTCTTATAAAAGGTTGCAGTACGTATAGAGCTGTTGCTGTACAGTCGAGACAGAAGTAATTGACACCTCACGTTCTTGTTCATCACCATATGGCGTCCACCATGACACAGACAGCTCCAGGTAAGAGGGCTTAGCGCTGTATCTTCACTGCCTGGTGAGTTTGGAATGTGTTGTGTTGGTGGTTTTTGTGCTATGTACGTGCACATGGCAGAGAGGTTCACTCAGTTACCTCAGTGAGAAGCTGTAAGGAGCAGTGAGGACAGCTTGGTGGTGGGCCAGGCTGCGTGCTGGTGAGAATGTCTCCTGTGTGGACATTTGGGAAGAGGCTCATTTTTCTATAAGTGGGATAGTGAGCCCAGGGATAGAAGGGCTTTTGCTTGTCTGAAGTCATCATTTGGTGAAGGGGGAAGTAGGGCGACGAGATGGGAATGTTAAACTGGAAAGAGCTGAAATGAGGTTCACACCATAGAGTTATCTGGGGACCTTCTTCAATTATTTGTATTAGCAGGACTTTCAGGGAGTTGGGTACAATGTTGTTTTAATTCTTTCTATGGCATTTTTCTTCTTAAGAAAACCTGCTGGTTTTAGGTTCAAAGTTGAGATGTTGTAACATGATGTTACCATTCCCTTTGGATAGGGAGAGCAGGAGCATTGCTCACTTTGTTCCCCTGTCCTTGGGGTGAAAGTGAGAGAGGGAGCATCAACTGAAGTACTGAATCTAAGACTTCGGATGAGTATTTGGGGAGACCACAAAGACACAAGGAAAGCAGCCACTGAACTGCAATAGAACAAAAAATAGAACAACAAAGGTTGGTTTCTCAGCGACTTCATGTTCTGGAACTCTGGGTTTGGTTTTGGTTTTTTTCTTGAGGTGCTGAAGATTCAGTATCATGTGAAGTCAGTAGGAGCTGTGGGGACTCAGCATCTCTGAAAGCTGCACAGTTTTATGGATGTTGACATTTCTAACCCTTCATTAGACCAAATCCAGTATTTTACAGTCCTGGTGTTTCCTAATGTCTGGGTGAATTCAGTAGGGAACAATTTGGTGCTAGAATCGAATTGCACTTTGAGTTACTTGTCAGTTGCACAATCAGAGTGTATAAATGCGTTTGGCTATCATGTGATTGTACCCCTAACACACAACGTTTACAGCTCCTTCTGTGCTATTCTGGGGTAGGATGTTTCCTCCTTTGTAGCACCACTGGTGTTTTCACAACTTGCCTATCTTCCTATTCTGCTTGCTTGTGATTCAGATCACAGGTTGATGTCAGATGCAACTTTGTGCTCCACATTCTTGCAGCTGACTTCTTACAGACCTTACCAGTCTGTGAGGCGTTCGAGGTTTGCAGCTGCAGAACTTTATAAGCCTTTTGCTTGAATTCCTGAGCAAGCTGGCTGGCTGCTGACAGTTATTTAGTTGGTTTTTTGGTGGGGGCTGCTTAATAGCAGGTTAAACACTTTTGCAGTGGTGTCTCTGTGCTGCAGCTTGTTAGTGTATTGTCAAAATATCCTTCCATGGCCTGTGGTGTGTAGTTAAATAAATACCTGCTCACTGAAAAATGCCTGATTGATTCTTAATTGGAACGTGAATTTTTTCAAGGAATTCATAATTCTATGTGCTGAATGTAGGAATCTGGGATTACTTTAGATGTAGGACATTACTTTACGTGTTAGGACGTGGTTTATGTTTCAGTGGCTCCCACTAGTGCACTGGTATGTACAGTTGAAAAAAAAACCCTGGCATGTGCTGTGCCTCGGGTACTGTGTTCACTAATGTTCTCTGCAGGGCTTAAAATATGGTGAATATGACAAGAGATCATAGCAATACTTGTAAGAGTTTAGAGAAAGTGAGTACTCCTTGTAAAACTCCTTGTAAAACTCCTTTGAGAGTTTTGAGTGTGATGCTCACATCCAGAATTAAGCCAGAACTGCTCTGCTATGCCAAGAACCAGTCAAGCCAAAAAAGCCCAAATAAATGTTGATTTTGCGAGTGGAAATTTCCTTTGGGGAAGTTGTGAGGGGAATGGTCAATAATTTAGTATGGAAAAACTACTTACAGTTTCTTGAGTTCCAGTATGATTGTGCTTTACCTTGAGGCTGGTTAATAAGTAGTTACAAATTTGTGTGCCACAAATTCGTACACCACCAGACAGCAGTGTGATGACTACTTTCATTATGCCCTGGTTATTTTTCAACTTTAAGTCAACTGCACTTTGAAGCTAGTTGTAAAGGAGTGTTTCATTTATCCAGAGAAACCCAGGTTAGCTGGTCACCTTTGCACTGCTTGCAGTGCCATGTCACTGTGAGGACATCTCCCAGTGTTGGCCACATGGAGGATAGAGTAATGCAGGTGACTTTGGACAGCCAGCTTCAACCCAGTGCAGGAACCTGGCGCTTCAGCTGTGGGTGTGTCTGCTCATAAAACATGATTTCACATCTGTTGTAGTTAGATTGGTTTAGGAAATTGTAGAACTCCCTCAGTTTGAGGGGGCAAAGCTGATTATGTTGCTATCAGTGAGAGCTGTGTGTTATCAGCTCTCCAACTTGAGTTGTCCCGCCCATGCTTCAGAGCCTTCATACTGGAGAGCTTCGTGTGAGACATTCATTGAATTTAGCCCAGAGAGGAGATGCAAATTGTTTTCAGCACATTGGGGTAGCCCGAGGACATGCCAAGGAGGTGAAGGACAAGCACAGATCAGTGTCTGAGAGGAGGGAGTGAATCCTGCAGCACTTCAGACTGCTCGGGGCTGTCACTCTGAGTGGAAAGCTGCTCATCTTTTGTTAGAAAGGTAAAAACAAACACTTAATGGTCTCATTTTCCATCATTCCCAGGCCTGACAGTGGGAGCTGTACTAGTCGTATATTTTGGGGGTTTTTCCCTACTGCTCTAGGACAGGCAGAGCAGCCATTTGTTCCTTACTTGGAGCTTGAGTCCTGTTGAATGAGGTAATATGTAACTCTGGAAGCAGAGTGTGTCGCTCTGCTGTCGCTAACCAGCATGCACTGCCGTTCTGAGCCACTGCTGTGTCATCAGCCTGCCAAAAACCCAAAAGCAACGGCAGTAAAATGATGTGCTTGGATGTTTTCTTTAGACTGGCACAAAGATGAATGAAGTACTGAGAGAAATCAACTATTTGATGAATTTCCTACTGTGCCTCTTTGCAGCTATGGAGCATCTGTGGTCCCTTCCCAAAACTCAGACTTTTGTTCAGTGTCAGCAGTGCTTGGATCCTGCAGTGACATGGATGATTTGCAGTCAGCCATTTTAGTGCAAAAGAAAGCTTTCCCTGTTGCAGTAGTTAATTTTTAATATGAAAAATTGTGTGATACCACTCCACTTTCACTTTGCACTGAGGAAATCTATTCAGGAAAGACTTGAAGACAGCTTGGCTTGGGCTGAGAAAGTATTGCACACACACTGGGATAAGAGGTTTTCTAGGGCTGAAAACCAAGTGCTCATCTGTTCTATAGTGCTGACATTGCGTGTGCAACAAGAAATCTGCAGCTTGTGTATATGTGATTTTATTTTTAATCCTATTGAATACTTCTTTTTTTCTTTAATTATCCTGGAAGCTCTTTCCTCAGTTGGTGTGCATAGTGGGAAGTATTTACTTAATGAGCAGCAGCATCAAGTGAATGAGGTGGAGAAGTTTTGGTCTCAGAGGGATTGTTCTCAAGGACAGGTCTCTGTCCCTTGCTGAGGACATGTGACAGCATTTTACAAGCTGGGGTCCTGTGTCTCTGCTTCCTCCTCCATGAGACTCATCTGGCATCTCTGCTCTGAGTCCCAGCTGCCTTATACATCCACCCCTACATTTCTGATGGCCTGACTCCAGAGCACCCCATTTAGTCCTGGTAACAGGTTTCTCCTCCAACACTTCCTCAGGCACTTCTTGGTTGCTACAGCATGGGAATGTTTAAGCGTGTAACAAAACAGGGAGAAGAACCGATATGTGAAAATAATTGACTGGTTTGTGGTAAAAATTAGGACAATGAGAAGATACCTGACAGATATGTCAATTATAATCTGCTAGTTGTGGTAGAGTGAAGCTCTGTCTTTTTCCCAGAGCTGTGTGTGATGCTGAACACACATGGGCATGCTTAAGCCAAAAGCAATGTGCTGAAGAGTTAAATAGTGTAGAATCTCTGAATTTGGCATAAACAGATTTTTTTTCTGGTCTACTCTGAGATCACATTGGCAGTTTCAGTAACCTTCAGCAACTGGCTAGTAGGGCTGGTTTTCTGAGAAATGAAAGAGAAAGTATGTGCTGTTTCCTGTTTGTCCCTGAACATTAGACGTTTCTTTCCCCTAAAATTCATTTAGCACCTAAGTTTAGTCTCTGTTGCAGTGCCCAAAAGATAACCTAAAGGATCTTTTCCAGGATCCGGACTCGCTGCCATGCCCATCCGCATTGATGATGTGATGCAGCTGCTCAGCCATGTCGCCAGGGTGAAGGGCATGAAAGCTGCTGTCACACACTCTGGCCGGGGAGCACTGCTGACGGGCGCCTCAGCCTTTGTGGGGGGGCTCCTGGGAGGCCCACCTGGAATCGCTGCAGGTAAGGGTGCTTTGCTTCAGGAACAAGAGGGTGGTTAAATCCCTGAGTGAAAAAATGAGGAAGTCTGTGTAGGAGGTGTGGGTTGAAGGAAAGGGGCATTCAGTGTTGAGATTGCCTGCTGCGATGGTGGGTGAGGGTGAATAAGTATTCGTAGTCAGCCTTAGCATGGGGCAGGATCATTTTCCAAATGGTCTTACTAAAAATGATGCTTATTTCTGTATTTTAAAAGTTCCTGATATCCACATCTTGATGAACTTATTTTTTTTTCCTCTGGGATTCATTATTACCTGTCACTTTGGTTTTCTTCTTATTATGGAAAGTTACAGGAAAGCCGAAGTCTAATAGTAAAGAATTGTCTTTGCTCTGTAACTCTGGAATTAAGAGTTGTCTAGTTTGAAAGCTGCCTTGTCACTGATGTCATGGGGGCCCTGGCCCTTGAATGTTGGCCAGTTGAATGTCCTGTGAGCAGTTGCAGGAATTTCACAGGCTTACTGATTCTGGAGTGAATTGCAGTGTGACTCCATCAGGTCGAGTTACAAAAACAAGCAAATAATACATGAGGAGTGATAACGGAAAATGCAAAGTGAAGCTGTGTATTTACTCCTATTAGAGGTACAAAGCTTAATTAATAGCCAGAATAGTATTTTGACAAATATATGACTATGAACTTAAGGAGCAAAGAAGGAAAATTAAGCTTTTGTAAGAAATTTGTAAGCTTAAAATCTGAAGTAAAGGTAATAATGCTAGTGGCCTCATTCTTGAGTAAGATGATGAGAAATACTGAAGTTATTCTTGGATTTTTTTCTCTTTTAAGTGTTTGTTTAAGCTTTCATAGTGTCTGCCAGTCAAGCTTGATGTCCTTCAGCCACTGAGGAATGCACTGAAACAAGTATATCTATTACTTTATACTGAAAGTATACAATAATTAACATATATATTAAGAGTAATAAGTACTAACTAAACTAAAAGCCATGCCTCAATTACAGTGCAACTAAATCATAACCCCCTCATTTAACTTTTAAAATTTGGGAAGGTTAATAAGCCAAATAAGTTTAGGACAGTTAGAGAGACATTTACAGTCAAGTGTGCTTTCACTTGCACACAGAGCCTGGATCGGTGTGGGACTGGGTGGCAGGGATTGTCCCTCTTGCTGCTTTGCACCAGGAATGAGGATGAGTTACCTGCCATGTGTAGCATTGCTGGAGAAGCTTGCAGTCATCATGCTTCCCAAGGACTGCCTGCTCTGAGAAGGGTGGACTGTGGGTTTGTTGCTTGGGGGGAAAAGTGTGATCGTATAACAAATCTTGTCTCAATGGACGAGGAGCTTAGACATCAATACTTCTAGTGGCTTTTGCATTAAGTGCCCCTAAATCAGTTATTGATGTTCTCATAAAAGTCCCTTGAAGATGAATTCAGCCATCGTAGGCTTTCAAGTATTTCTGTGCTATCATGGGAAAAATTGCTAACTGAGTAAAAGCTGCAAATTAAGAATTCTTGTCTAATGAAAAACTGCATCCCTGTGAGTGTGTAAATGACTTTTTAGGAACAGTCGCTGGGGGTGGCAGTTTTGGTGGCTGGGTCAGTTCTGCCACCTCTCCGTTGTGAGGGTTCTCCTTCCTTCCTTGCAGCAGGATGTGTGTGCTCTGGGCAGTGCTGTCAGTCCTGTGAACTGCTGTGGTGCAATCAGACTGCTGATGGAGAAGAGCCCTGTAGGGCTGCCGGGCTGGCTTCTCAGCAGCCACTGTCACATCAGCTGTAGATGATCCATCCCTCTGCTGTTATCCTCATAACCTGGGACCCTCTACTTACCCGAGCCTGCCTTGTCCACCTGGCGTGGATGGGGGCTGGATTTGGTAGATTAAAGGCTGAATGTGTCTGATGGGTTTGGTCTCTGAGCACCTGCAGGGGTGAGCTTCTTGTGTAGGAGGCTGCAATGTGTGACTCTTAAAGAAGCAGAAAGCTTTGATCAGTCTGGGGGTATCTAGTAAGAGATTATGTGTTAATGACACTGATAAGGCAGTTGTTGGTCTGGTGTTTTCCTTGGGCAAGGTTTTATTTAGTAGTAGAGCTTATCCTAAGAGAGTGTTCTGTTTTCCAGCTTGAAGCTATTAATGTTACAGTGTTACAAAGGGTTTCTTTATGACTGCTGTGGATGTAAAGAGCTTTTAAAATCCTTCTTGGTGCTTTGACTATCGTGTATAAATCTAGTTAAAGTAGACACGTATACAATTCTATGTTGATTTCTAATCAAGGTGGGAACATTGTTGATGAAGGCTGTGGACAGAATTTCAGGCTTTAACATTAACTGGTGAAGACTAATGACTCACTGTCTTTCCTAGGAGGAGTACTGGGTGGATTACTTGGATGGATAACTTCTGGACAGTTCAAGCCAGTCCCTCAGATTTTAATGGAATTGCCTGCTTCTGAGCAGCAGAAACTCTGTGCTGAAGCCGTGGCTATTATCAAGAACTTAGACTGGACTGATGCTGCTCACCTGATTGCTCTTGTAATGGCAAATCCTGGTGTCAAGGAGATGGTGTTAGGAGTGCTGACCAATTACCTTTCCAGGGAGCTAAAAGCACAAATAAAGTATGGAGAATAATCCTCTACAGAGTGGGCTTTTTACACTGGAATGAATTTGACTCCAATAGTTGTGGATCTTCAACACAACAATTACTAGTTATCAGTACTAATCATAAATATAGGCCGATCTAAGTATTTTTTGGGGTTTGGTGTTTGGGGTTTTTTGATTTTTATTATGATTTTTGATTTGTGTGGATTTGTAAGGATAGTATTAGATTACTGCATTATCCTGACACTGACTTGCTGTGGAATTTTGGATTGCTCTGCACTAGCACTAATTCGAATTGCTGAAGGGAATTATGCTACTTTTAGGCTAATGTGTCCTTGTGAATATTTTCCAAGTCATTTTGTTTTATGTAGGAGAGTTAATTCTGTTTAAATGCTTTAATGTTTTTTTCCCCGTGAATGACATGTAAGGTGCCAAGTAGCTGGGGCACTTGGAAGAATTTTACCTATTGTCTGTTTCAGCCTTGCAAAGGAAAGTTTTATAAGAAAGTACATTACTCTACTGTGAACTCAGAGGACACAGTCCTTACTTTATTGTTTGTCACATTTGTATTGTAATTCTTGAGTTTTCTCTTTATGTAAGAAGTGAAGCAAATACCTAAACAAGATTTCAAGTAAGAGGAAAATAAACTGTGAACAATTTCAATTCAATTTTCACCAAGTTCCTGTGCCCTAGAATAGGAAGGTGTGGCAAGAATAATCTTTAAAAAAATGGGGAGCTGAATCTGCCAGTTTATATTAGCCACAGGATTAGGGTTGTCATTTCAGCATTGGTTTCTTGACTGAGTCTGAACAGCTGGTCCTCTGTTTTCATTAAAATATTCATAAGAAGCATCATAGTGATATGTGTGTTGCTTTAAATTGAATGAACTCTTTAAGAACTCAGCCAGGCCTGTACTGGGCACCCAGCAGTTGGCAGCAGCAGTGCTGCTGGGGTGGGGTGATGTGCCAGCTGCATTATTACTGTGAGCACCAAATGCCGTGGTGCTGAGTGTCCCAGCCAGTTGTTCACATTTGGTTTCAAGGCACTTGTAAGACAAGTTTGTAGGTAGAAAAATGTGCAGGTGTGCCTTCTTTTTATGTAAAGACCAGTGAAACTGCTCTGACAAGTTCCTTTCTTTGCCTAAAATAAAGATCTGTGTGTGTGTGATGAGGTTTCTAGAAGTTAAGGTGTAAATGGTAAAGCTTTAAACTCAGAAGTTGCTGTTGTATGCATTTGATTAATTTACTTCTGCAGGTACCATTTGCCTTTGATAAATTCAGTGGGGTGCAGGGCAGTGATTGTTCCAAGCATTTGATAACACTTTTTCAGTGATGTGAAAAGGAGGTGGAAGTGAATGGTAAGTGGGCACTCCTAACCTTGGCAGTTTCATAATGCCAAGCCTGAAATCAGTGGGGTTTCAGTTTTATTAGCAGGTTACACACACTGCAACTTCTAAAAGATTTTAAAGACAATATCCATTTTAAAATACTGTTTTTATGAACCCAGTTGCTTTTATTTGCAATTTTCTGGTTATTTCACAAATTAAATTCAGTCTTTCCAAAACAATGCACTGCTAGCAGTGGCAGATGATTGAATGATCCAGTGGGATGGAGTTGGCATCCTATGCTCAGCTGTTCAAACCCAGAATGAACAGAGCTGACAATTGATTGTAAAGCAGGCCATAGGAAAAATGGAGGTTCCAGTTCATCCCTGATAGTATTTAGTATTTAAACAGACTGTTACAAGTTCCAGTGGCTTCAGACATCAATATCATGACCCCCATTTTACAGGTATTCATAAATTTGGGCCCAAACGTAGGTAGTGAATTGATTTTTGTCACTTGTATCAGTGTAATAGATGTGGATGGAGTTTAGATTGTACTATTCTCATCCTCTTCTCTCCTGTGACACTCTTTGAAATGCTTTTTATTATACCCTTAGAAATTATAAACCAATTAGAACTACATTTTTTTAGCCTTCACTGGGGTATAAAAGGGGCATGTGTCACATGGATGCCAACAGAACTCAGGTCCAAGTAGTTCAGAGTCCCGTACAGACCAGTCCTAGCTTATGTCCAACCCCACTGCTGCTGAGCTCCTGATAGGCTTTATGCCACAGAGGAGCATGCTCTTAGTCATTACAATAAATTTAACTTCTAGGGGTTTTCAGATGACTGAAGTAGAACCAGAAGAAAGGAATTGAATTCTGTTTGTTCTCTGTATCTTTATTTAACAGGTTTGATGCTCTTGGAGCTCCTTGGAAGGTGGCAGGTACCTGTTTTCACAGTGGTAGCAGTAGGTTTGCAGACTGGTCTGAAACACCTTTCACTGCTGGCAATGGAAGAACAGAAATGAGCTCAGGTGCTCATCTCATGTGAGTTTGGACATAAGAGAATTAGGAAATGACCACTCCTGATGGTGGACACCCTGATACTTAACTGCTGAGGGAGAATAAGCGTGGCACCCATAAATATTTTGTTGTTTGTGTTTCAGTGGTTTATAACAGTTTATATTGCTGAATACTGCAGAAAGAGCAAATTGTACCTTTAGTGCTCTGACTGCAGCCCTGTGCTGTCATATCCAGGTCACCATGGATATTTGGTGTGTAGCCTTACATGGGGATTTGGGCGAGTTAAAAGCACCCTTCAGCAGATTTGATCATCTGAGGGAAAAGAGCAGCTGCACGAGAATGTTTCAATATCCATCTGTTGCTGTTCTTTGGTAGAGACGTGGCTGTCCACCACTGCATCCGTCGGTGTTGGAAACAGCCACAGGCGGGGGATGGCATCTTCTGAAATCCATTCCAGCTGCATAATGTCCAGGCTGAATGTGAGGCACAGCCATTGCCTAGGAAACGAGGTAAGGCAGTGCCAGCAGTTCTGGGAAGCAGCTGAAAGAGTCACTATGGGGAGATGTACATATTTATATAAAGAAACCATCTGTGATGCTGGTTATTAACCTGGTTTGGTTGTAGATGTGACAGAATCAAGCTAGGTTTTCACTGGCAGATGGTGTATTTTTAGTTAAAAATCCTTTTTTTTTTAATGTGGGGGTTTTTTTAAGCTTTCTGATTTCAAAATAGAAAGCAACACAAAGTGTTATGTTAGCAGGGACAGGGAATATATATGCTTTTTTAAGAGGCAGTCCTGAATTCAGATACAGATTAGTAATTGAGATGTGCCATCTAGTGGCAATTAGATTAATATTTAAACTCAGCCTCTCGAGGCTGCCTCGGTATCTGGATAACACAGTTACCTTTTTCCATGAAAAGCAAGCTTACATTCTTTTTTTGCTCTTACACTGTCAAATTTCTAGCTTTAGTGAATTTGTATTAGACTAAAAATATCAGCCCAGCTACCGACTAGACTAGAATTTATATGCATTCCCTGCTGAAGTTGGCTCTTTGGTGATTATCATATGTGAGCTGTGACAGCACAAATATTTACTGCAGCTGCACGTCACATTTAATTATAGTGAGAAAATACAGAATCAGGCAGAGGAGGGCAGTTTACTTCTTGATTACTGAAGGACAAGTGGATTTTGTGAGTTGTGCAGCAGCCAGTTTGTCTACAGTGGAATTGGCAGTGAGGAGTTTGTTACTTGGAGGGCTGCATTTTTTTGTGCCCCACAAAGGAGGGTGGCTCTTGGCTCAGCCTGTTCACATCGTATTTGTCACATCTCTCACCTCTTACTCCAGTATGAAAAGTAACAGGGATCAGCATTCCGTGGGCAGTTTTTCCAGGGGCAGCCTCTCTCCTTGCAGGGCTGCACACCTGCACCTGCAGAGAGCTTTGCTGGGCAGAACATTCCCAAAGGAGACAGTCTCCTTCTCTCTCAGAGAAGCCTCCAAAGGGCTGCTGGCAGGAGGGGGTGCTGTGCAAGCACCTGAGCAGGGGCACACACGTGTGTCCTTGTCCTTCCCTTGCAGGGCAGCATGGGCTGGGGTTCCCCCGCAGGCTGCTGCTGCCCTGCCTGTGCCTGCTGGCTCGGAGCAGGCGAGGCTGGAGAGGTGCTTTGCTGCCTGACTACGTTCCTTTAAGGAGGCTGAACGTTCTCCTGCAGCAGTAGTTTGCTGGATGGCTTGGGACACTCATACAGCTTCCCCATCAGCTGCTTTGGTGTCGGGGTGAGGACAGCACCCAGCTGGTGATGGGGGGCTGTGTGAGCTGATGATAACAGTGGGGTGTGATCCTACCAGCGTGTTGTTAGTGTTTGATTGTTCCTCAGCATATCATTTCAGATGGTTCCAGCAGTGTGGTGTGTGGTACTATCTGCTGTGGCCTGATTAGGCTGCTGTGCCCTGGCAGAACTCTTGCCCCTCTCATAGGTCACGATTTATGGCTCCTGCCATATGTGCTCTGGCACATGGGGCACAGGTGGGGTGGAATGACTGCCATCACCTGCTCCCAGTAACAATCATCTCTTTAGGGAGGAAACATTGTGCTTCAGAGGGCTGGGTGGGCCAAGACAGCTGCTCTTTTGAGGCACAATTCTGTTTAGCACACATGGCATAAAGCTGTTGAGACCCAGATCCACATTCTTTCAGATGACACTGCCCTGATGATTGCAACCCAGTGAAGGTAAGCATGCCTTTTCTCACTTTAGTTTATAGGAAATTAGGGTCACAAAACTCACTGGAAGATTATTGTAAGGGGATTGTAATATTCAAAGTCATTAAGCAAATTGATTTTACACAGCCATACTCTCATGGCATACCTGCTCAGAGGGTCTGGCCAAGTTTGCTTGTGCACAACATGGAGGATGAGTCAAATCCTCATTTAATTTCCTGGTTCTTCTTGATTGTCAATGATTAGCTAACTTTTTGGACAAATCTTTTGTATCCTACTGCCACTGCCTTCCTGCTAGCCTTCCTGTGAGCCCCTTGGCCTGTTGGGCTGACAGGAGGATTGGCCCATGTGGTTTGCTGAAACTCCTGTGACTGTCCTGCTGTCTGTGCAGGGTCTTGTTCAGGAGTTGCCTGTGCTGGGTTCTCACCAGTGTGGGGCCCTCCGGGGCTGGACAGCAGGAATGAATCCTCCATTTGATAGAATGGCATCCCTCACTATCCAGAGAGGCCTCTCTGTTAATTGTTCTGGTGCTTTCACATGCACACACTTCCAGTCGTTTATTCCAATATTCCTGCTAAAAACCGTGCAGATTCATGTGGAGATTAAATTTTCCCATTTTTTTCCTCACAGAGTTGCAGCAGCTCCAGCAGTGCTCACTGGTGACATAGGGGCAGGCTCAGGGGTTTGATCCTGTGTAGCTGCAGTGGTAGGACCTGCTGAGCTCAGTCTTCATCAGCAGTTTGGCAGCGCTGGTGCAGCCAGAGGATGTAAAAGCAATGCGGTTTCCCCTCCAACTAAAAGCTCTTACAGAGAAAGCAGTAGCTTAGGCTGTCACTGCTTGATCAGCTGATGTATAACTCCAGACTAATTGAGTAGCAGCCTTTCAGCTGGGTTGGAAAGCTTTTAAAAAACCAAAGGCCTTTGCATTGAAGTGAACTAAAGCTATTAGCCCCTAATTAAAACATGAGGTTTCATCTTTACCTTTCTAGAGATCACAGAAATCTATGTATTTTTCAGGCAGTAAGCCAGAAATCAAACATTCATCATGTAATTGCAGTAAGTGTGGGCTAATACTTCTCATTAAGTGTGATTTATGAATTCCAGAAGAGCCTACGAGGTAAATATATAAAATTATTCTGAAGTCTGCAAAAATGCAGGTATTCATTTCTTTGGATGACTGTTCAGCAGGAAGAATTTAACGTGAACATTACAGCTTTCAACATTCAGTGCTGCATTTGGACACCTGTACCTTTGCAGTTCCCTCCGTGTCACTGCTGATCTTTCACCCGAGATCACCCTTCAGCTCTCAGCAGGGAAAGCACTGTGGCTTTGAGGCAAGCCCATTCTACTGGGCCTCAGAAGAAGTATCACCTTCTCTGGCTCTTCTTCTGGTTTGCTGGGTGACCTTGAGTAACTTCCCATCCAGATCCTGAATGCATTTTTTGTTAAACACTTCGTAATATATCAATAGGAAATGGTGTGTTACAGAAATGTGATTGCACTGTTCTACAGGTAACCACTCTCTGATCCTGCAGTCAGGACATGAGCATCAAAAAGGAATGTCATAAATGTTAGTAGAGGTTCACAGCAATCAGGACAAAGAAGAAACTGCTACGTTTTGAAATGTAGCTACTTTCTTTGTGGCAGGGGAGTGAAAGATTTACACTGATGTTTGACCTTAACTAATTAGACCCTGTACAGGACAGGATACAAATGTTTTGTATTCCTTATTTCCTGCTCAGCTTCAGTGGGCAGAAGTGATTTAGGGTGAAATTAAATCTGTCCTGTGCTCTGATATGCTGCTTTGGAGTAGAGCACTCTCAGATTACTTTGTACATGTAATATGAAGAGGGAATGAAAGGTTTGTTATTTCTGTATCAGTCAGTGAGATATGATGATAATCTTTGTAATCTGGGTTCATTCTAACAAAACAAAAGCTTTAAAGGTCTTATTTTTACCTTGCCCTGCTGCAGCTCCCTGAGCAGCTCCTTGTGCTGAGATGTTAAGGCAAAATAATTGGAGAATCAGAGTCAGAATCAGCTCCTGAACATTTACAGAGATTTGCAGTGGGAGAGACCATGGAGCCCGTGCAGGTGTGTGTTTAGCCTCAGCTGTTCCTCCCCAGGTGCTGTCATTCCCTCACAGCTGGAGGGGATCTGTGTCTCCTTATGAAGTGAGTAAAGCCTGTCCTGGGTGTAGGTAAGCTCATTCTGCTGATATTTGTATAGATTCTCAACACGATTTTTTGTGCTCACCCAGCTCACTGCCCAGTGGATACTTCCTCTACAGTTCTGCCTTCTCCTTGGCAGACAATTCTGCTTGATACTAATGGAAGTTTTCTGCAAGAAAGGAGCCCAGGGCAGCTCTGACTTTTGACTGCCATCTGCATTTACCCAAACCTCTCTGGCTCTACAAATCCTGCTCTTTCAGGGTGAAAATGAGGGGGCCATCTCACTTTTCTACCTTGCTCTTCCAGGTAAATTTTAAGCGCTACATAACCAGATTTTCAAAATCCTAAGTTAAAAACTTGCTTCCTTTTAGAACAGTGAAGGATACAAAAGACACAACAGCTGAATGTAGTATTTGGGCTTGAGAGAGATGGGGTGCAAGAGCAGATGCTTTGTTACTCAGCAAAGCAGGAGACAGGGCAAAATGATCCAGAAAATGCTGCATTGAGGCAGAATACTTGCTGGAGTATCAGTAGGAATTAGCTGCCTGCTCTATGCCTGTGAGCCACAGCTCAGGCAGCAGACTTTGACCAAGCTGCAGTTTATTAATGGCTTATGCAGGAACAAAGTCAGTAATAAAAGGCTAACTAGGGTGCTGATGAGGAAGGCTCCTGGATCTGATTTTGCTGGCTTCCATAAAAGGGGCTTGCATGCTTTTTCCCAGCCATTGTCTTCAGGAATCTGTGTATAAAAATATTTGTTCCATAACCACAGCGAACAGCCTCCCATCGCCTGGCAGCCGCCTGCATACTTGAGGCTTTCTGCTGTCTCTGAAGTTTAACTCTGCAGGAGCCTATGCTGATGCTCAGTCTAATCCTAATTTCAGACTTTCATGTCTTCAACCCGGCCCTGTGGGACTGGAGCTGCTGACAACGGCAGCAGCACGTCCTTGGTGAGTATGGGGTGAAGATTAGCCTTCACATTGTGCTACTAATGGTAAGTAGCAGCGAGGATAATAAAGAGCACTCTTGTAGTGCTTTACGTCTTCAAAGTGCTCTGCTCTTACTAACTAATTAAGCTGCCTCGTGACAAAGGTATGTAGTTGTGTTGTGCTAATGTAACTGCGCTGTATTGTTATGCAATAGACCAAAATTGGATGGTGTCTGCAGATAGCAATCGGGAAATCAATTAACGAGCTACTGGCTGCTCACACCCCAACAACCGAGCCAGCTTCAAAGCTGCCCCATGTCTTTTGGTTAGCCTTGGCGCGTCTTTGGGAACCTCGGATATTCATGGAAAGCTGCACGTGCCAAGCGTTTAACGATGTGGTTGCAGTGTTTTGCAGCAGCTCAGTTTCCAGCCGCACCACCTCTTAACCCTGCCCAGAGGGTGCAGTCCCAGTGCTGCAGAGTTAAACCCAGGCGCTGCTTGGCTTAGCCAAAGAGCCCCCGCTCTGTGCTGCTGGTGCTGTGTTCTAAGAACAGGATTGTCCTCGTGTGTACCGCTCACAAAGGAAAACAGGGTCACGCTGTGCTGTGCCGCCGCGGCGAGGAATAGAGGGGATGCTCTGCTTGATCTGCAAGATTTCAAAACCTTACTGGGCAGCAAAGCCACCTTCCCACAGCACCCCAGTGCCTGCCAGCAGCTGCAAGCATTGCCATGAACCTGCAGTCAGCAGAACCCTGGGTATTGGTAACCTGTTTTCTCTCAGGAAAGAGCTTGAGGTCACTGGACAGATTTCTGGTAGTACAAGCTCAGTGCTCAGCAGTGAGTCAGAAGGCAACAAGGTTAGGGCAGATGGGAAAGGAAACCAAGAAGGAAGTAAATGTAGTTAGGTCATTGAATAAATTCAGGTAGCAGCCACATCTTGAATAGTCTGTGCAGCCTGCTTGGTCCACTCGGGTTTGTCCTTTTGGAACCAAAGAGGGCTTTGGAGAGCTGTGAAGGATACAGAGAAGGATAACACTGTATGGGAGGGCACCTGTGTAAAGAGACATGGGCTGGTTTAAACTGTTCGACCTGGAAAAGGCACTAATGGGGGGGGAGATTTGATCACAGCTGTGACTGGCACAGAGATGAATAGGAGGAACAATACTGTGGTATAGAAGGCAGGGTGCACCCCCTGAACTGGCAGAGGTGAAGGAAAGTGCTTTTTGACACAGTGTGACAAGGAGTTGTGGAGCTAATTGGCACAGGATGCTCGACGTGCCAAAACAAAAATGTATTCAGAAAGTGATTAGGCAGATTGACAGTGAGGACTGGTTACACGGGGCCAGGACCAACCTCTGCCTCCACGAGTTTCTCACCAGGCTGACAAGAGACTAAAGCAGCAGAAGTATTGCTCTGTAGGTGCCTCTTAGATGCTGTCCCTCATGATTTTGGGATAGGTGAACTCTGGCTCTGATTTAGTAAGACTGCTTTCATGTTCTCCCAAACCCATGCGTTCCTGCAGTGTTGTGCCAGCACGTGCTACTGTGGGTAAAATACAACATATGAGCTGCCAAAGCAATCGCGGTCTGAGAAAAGTGTGGCATGTTTTGTGTTGTACAAAAGGGGTTTCCTGTGCTAGGGAAGACCTGCCCATTTGCCTTTGTGTCTTTTATTCTGCTCAGGAGTGGAGCCTTCCTCCCTGACTGCTTTCCCATGTGCAAACAAGTGATTAAGCAGAGGACCTGACCTCTCCTGGTCCATCAGTTGCAATCAGTTATTTCATGATCTCAAAACTGCAATATCAACTTAAAAATTAAACCAAATGCCTTTATTACTTGCACCACAGACAAAATGTCTCCATGCCACCAGAACCCAAAGCACTAGGCCGTATTTTTAAAGAGGGAAATCTTTATTCACACCATTATAAAGTGGAAGTTGTACTAAGATATGGTCATGCTATTGCTTTGTTTTGCAGAAGGGAAAGTTGTTTGACAGAGATTACATGAGTCAAGTTTCCTGTTTTATTTTGAATGTTTAAGTATTCTCACAGAACAGATTTAAAATTTATATATATATGTGTATATATATACATGAAAGCTCATTTTCTTCCCCTGACTTGCTATCATTCCTAAACCTGCAGCCAGGAGCCCTCCAGCTCACAGAGGTGCCGGTTGTGCAGGGCTGGTATAACTGGGAGGGATGCCCTGCTCGCTGCAGCCTTATTCCAGTGTAGCTGGATGAGCTGGCCTCAGGAAAATCCAACCTGCAGAGGCAAATTCTGGTGGGGAGGATGAGCAGGAGGAGAAAGTTCCAGTGCTCAGAGTGGGAGGCAGAGCTGTACTGGAGGTGATGAGCCTGCTGTGCTCCGAACAGCTGTAACCACCACATCTGTTCTGGAGCAGCCTGTCAAAGTCTGTGTCTGGGGCACTGTGTTGCTTGTGCTTGGGCAATGACCAGCTCCTCTGCCAGCTTCCAGCACAGGACCCTTCCTCTCTCTCCTAAGGGGAGCAGCATTTCCATCCTGGGGCTCCCCCATTCTTCATGCATTGCCCAGATGGTTCTCCCGAGCAGTGAGGGTGCTGAAATGGGGGGAAGCTCTGTGGAGCTCTAACTTGCAAGGTCTCAACAATCAAACCCATCCTTTCAGATCCCTTCTGTGACACAGCCATGTGCTGGGCTTTGGCTATTCAGTGTCCCTGAGGAGAGAGGGAGGATGTCAGCTGGTGTGAGGGGTGCTTACTTGCTGATTGCTGGGTGCCTGCAGTGCTGCTGCTCCAGAGGGCTGTCCTTAGGCTCCAGGGTGTGCTGAGGGCTGCCCCTGCTCGAGGACTACACCAGCTGCCTTCCAGATCCCCTTTTTATGGAGGTAAAACACCTCCAACTGCTATATTATAGGGAGCAGCAGCAGTACTGTTAAGTCCTGAAGTAGCCAAGTGTGACAGTCTCCATTTGTCATCCTCCCCAGATTAACACCGTAGTTCTTTGCCAGTGGGTTTTGTAGAACCTCTCATCATTAAAGCTGCTTCCTTGCAAACAGATGGCTGCAGCGTGTGAAATCCCGAGGGCCTGTGGGACCCAGTGCAGACAGAGGGGCTTGCTCAGCCCACGGGGGTTGTATCTGCCTCCAGCCTGGTGCTGGTGAGTGAACAAATGCAGCTGCAGCCTCACACCCTGCGGGACGAGGCCACCCCCCGTGGGACGGATGTGACTGACACCAGCCCGTCTCTGCTGAGGTTTGTGGGAAAGGTATCTGCCCTGTTTAAACCCAGTAGAAAGCTGTGCTGCAGAGGCCCCTGCAGAGTTAATGCACAGCGCCGCTCCCGCCCCTGCTCCCCTGGGCTCTACAGCCAGCTGTGGTTGGGAGTGTGTCAGGGAGGGCAGCTGGATCCTGCTAAGCCAGTGAAAAGCAGCCTTTCCCCACAGAGGAGACAGCCCTGCGGGTGGTGTGAGGCTCCCTGCTGCCCACGGAGCTGTGCAGGGGGAAGATGCTGTGGCCCCAGCCCCAGGGGCCAGAGCAGAGAGCTGGCACTGGGTGCCTGGGGAGCAGGGCTGGCTCACAGGGCATGCAAAGCCCTACGGTAGCGTATGAAACACCTCTGGACTATGAACACACCTGGCTCTTAGAGGCTGCTCGGACAGGAAACAGGTGTGCTCAAGGCTATTTTGGGGAGGTTCTAGAGACTCATGTTGGTTTGCCTGGAACTTGCTGCTGAGCACTGATCAAGTCAGGCTCTGACAGAAGCCTGAAGGAAGCTGTGACCTGGGTGCTGGTGGCTCTGGTTTGTGGGTTGGTTCCAGCTCTCACCCTGCTGTTGGAGCTGGTTGAGCCATCTGAGGAATGATTGTGAGGGGCACTCCTGAAAGCACTCTGGAAGATCCTTTTTATATGAAGCCACTAAGGCTCTGATTTTACCTTGTGTGTAACTCTTCCTGTAAAAAACACATGAGGTTTTTTTTCTTGTTACTGTTAGAGAGAAAGAGACCTGTCTGGCCTTGAGTTAATGCTTTTTCCTTCTCAAATCCGTTTTTTCCATAGGTTGTCACCACAACACATTGTGTTTATGATTAAAAAAAAAAAGAGAGGTAGGCCAAAGCTCAGCAATCCCTTGCTGCACAGGGCAGTCTGGGCAGCAGGATCACAGGTAGCAAGATTGCTGCCGGCAGCAGATGTTCTGCCCCAGGGTGTGTGCAACAGAGAGAGCTTTGCTAAAGCAAAACCTCGTATCTAGCTCCCCTCCTTTTTCTCTCCCCTTCCTACAATAACAGACGGGGGAGGTTGTGTAATTCACTCTGGGCTGTGAACCTCTCCTAGAGGTTTACAGAAAACCTGCTTATTGCTTCTTTGCGTTTCCGGCCCTTACTGGAATTGAAGTCAAATTTACATGCCTTTTTGCCAGCTTCGGTGTTGCTCAGTGTTCACCAGCACTTCACACCACCTCCCTGTCTGCCTCCACTCCTCCAGCTGCTGCACAGGACCGCAGCACTGGCTGCGTTTGGAGGCTTTATGAACAAGGTCACAGGCAGCAGAGGCTCCCTCCCATATACCTGCACGGCCCTGGGGTTCTTCCTGCCTGTGACAGGTAACATAAAGCAGACCTGGCTGGGTATTGCCCTGCAGTGCTTCCCACCCTGGTGTGCAGCCTGAGCTCCTTTCTGGGTGCCCTGGACACCATCCCAGCAGGCAGGCCTTGGGCAAGGGTTTCTTGCAGCTGTTTTGTGTCCACCATGGATGGGACAGCAGTGTGACATCTCCTCCCTGCCAGCACCATTCTTAAAGGTCCATGGCCTGGAGCAGAAAGAGTGAGAAACAGAAGCCTGTACTTTTCATTGGAGACACCACTTTACAGCTCAGGAGCATCTGGGACTGTGTGTACTCCTCAGTTCCTCCTCCTCCTAATCAAAAATCCAGGCTGAGTGAGGAACATGAGAAACTAACTGCCTTGCAGCAGTAGTGAGCCAAAGAGTCTGTGAGCTGTGGCAGAGCCAGAAATCCAGCTTGGATAGAAACTGAGTGTTTGAGTAACTGGGAGCAAGACTCGGTTGGAGCAGCTGGCTCACTTCTCCCTCCTGAGTGCTTGTGAATGCTGAGTCAGCACTGTGCTGGGAGCTGCTGGTGTGTGCCTTGGGACAGCAGAACACACAGCTTTCACTGAACTTCTTTGATCCTTTCAGTTTATTCACAGAGCAATCTCCCCATTACCTTCTCTTAAGCATTCACAACTGGCTGCTGCACCACTTCCATCCTCTTCTGGCCCTTCCAACCAATGCTGGAGAGCAGAAGAGGATGGTGTGAAACAGGGACACCTTCACTCTGCTGTGCCCTTTGGGCCTTGATACCTTCAGGCAGGAGCTGAGCGAGGAACCTCTTCTGGCAAATGATGCCCCTAAACCATGTCTGGGAGCCCTTCAGGAGGAGGATGTGACCCCACAAACCCTCCAGCCTGCAGATGTTTCCCAAGGTGGGCATTCAAGCCGCTGCTCTTCCTGGTCCCTGCAAACTGTAATGGATCTCTTCATTTAGCTAAAATAGAAAGAGCACAAACCATCAGGAAATGCCCTATTAATGCACTGGAGATAGAATCAGGCTGGAAAACTCCAAGCTGGGCTGTAACAGCACACAGCCTGTGATTTAAAACCCATGTGTTCAGCAGGCCAGAAGCCAGGAGCCCCAGGCTCTAATCCCAGTGCTGAGCTCCACAACAGAACTTCAGGAAGTGGAGGAGAGGCTTTGTTTAAATTTACCCATGTTTTTCTGGGCAGGATCCTTTTACCATAGGCATTATTAGTTTAAGAATTGCTTGGTTTCTTGGGGCTTCCAGTTGGTGGAAGGTGTGTGCATTTCCCCAAAAGCCATCAACAGCATGCACCAAAAAAAGGGGCTGGGTTGGTTTTGGTGTTTTGGGTGGTTTTGGTTTTTTCTGATTTTTTTCCCTGCTGTGATTAAGAAAGGCTCTTGCTCACCAAGAAGGCATTCATTAGAGGCGTGCCTGTCCCTCATTAGAGCATAAAAGCAGTTCATAGGTCTTTTGGGGCTGGTAATAAGACAGACCTTCGAACACATAAAGCTGATCTCTAACAGAACTAAGGATTAGGTTCAAAACTGCAATACATTTCTGGAGCCAGTTACTAGGAAGAAACTGGGAGTTTCACCTCAGGAGCAGGGAACTGGAATGCCAGCTATGGATGCAGATTCAGCAGCTGGGCTATTTTTGGCTTGTGAACCACTCTAATGGCTGTTTATTTTTAAGGTCATTTTCTGTTTGCATAGCATGTACACCCTTCTGGTGGGTGGGAGGCACTGTAAAAACAATCACTGCTGTGCAGAGTTAGGAACTGAGCCTGGAGAGGGATGGAAAAAACAGGACTCAGTGTACTTATTGCTTTAAAGACCAAAAACATCTGCTTAGGTCATAAGGTTTGCTGGCCCACTCTAAGCTGTGTCCCCACCGGAAAAGTACCGTTCCAATTAATACAGACTACTGCAGGGGATTGCAAAAGACTTGGGAAAAGTCTGTCAGACGACAACATGGTATAAATAGAAGGGAAGCATCAGATTTGATGCCCTTACCTTCGAGCAGTAAATAGAAACCAGAGCAGTCTCCCCACAGCTGAGGGGTCACAACTTGTGCTGGGCTGGCCAGGCCTGGATCCCAGCTCTTGTTCAACAATAACACGCTTTATTGTCCTGTTTTCCTGGCTCCTTCCTGTTGGCCATATCTTTATTCACACACAGTCAAGTGATACAAATTCACTGGAACAGTAGCAGTTTATAAAAGACAGTAACAATGATTATCTTGAACTGAAATTTAAAAAACCCCATGGCCATCTGTCAAGCAATGCACTGTTTGTAACAGGTCACGGTAAGGAAACATTTTAGAACATTGGCAGTGTATTCCCAGCCATGTTGCTTTCCCAGACCACAAAATACACATACAAAAATATACTAAAAGCAATAACGGAGTTTGTAGAAATGTCTGCTGCAAAACAATTGCTGTTGTCTGATTTCCTCTATATTTACTTCCACGCTACATTATGATAGAATACTTGAATAAACATAGTTTATTTCTAACTGAATTTGAACTTTAAAGTTGATCTCAAGTAAACTGTAAGGTCTTTGGCTCCCATCCTTGAAGTACATAAAGGACCTTAACTTTGGACTCGTGAGACTGATAAGGCAGGAGGTGAGCCCACAAGTGAGAATCCAATGCCTTGGGCAGCAGCCCAGGAGGGAAGGGGAAGTTGAAGTGCTGTACTTCACAGGATCTTAATTTGGGGCTTTTTCCTGGATTTTTTAAGACTTTTAATAAGTCTTCCCTGGGCTGTCCTTTTACCTGATAGGCTCAAGTTCTTCAAGTTTCCAGTAATCTGGTGTAACTGCCTGTGTTTGAGACCTGGGCTCTGCACTTACTCGAGTGAACTGCAGTACCTCTCTCCCTCTGTATTTCACTGCTCAGTGTAATTTTACCTGTCCCTTTCCCCTCTCCTTCCTCCTCCTGGCCCAGTACCACTGGCATGGCCTCCTTCCATGTGAGAGCTGGATGCTCCAGTGTTTGCTAGGGCTGCTCACACTGAGCCCCACACAAGCTCCCTGCATTCAGAGCACCATTCTCTTAGTGTTTCCAACCTTGAGAGACCCAGGTGAGGACAGGGAAGCTGGTGCTGGCCTTACTGTGCAGGGATGAGCAGCTCTTCCCTCAGGCTGGCACACTTGCAGGGAGAATCTTGGAATGCTCATGGAAAATGGCATCCAGAGTGCCCCTTGCTGTGACAGAAGAACGCACTGTGAGCAGGCAAGCGTGTTCAACTCCAGGATTTCTTGCTCCTTTTTCTCCCAAAAGCCAATCTCAAACATTTCAAACAAGAAGTTCATATTGCTGTGTTTTAGCAGAGAGGAAGAATAAGGCACTGGAGGGTAAGCTCATTTGGCCAAGACTGATCCACAGGGTGCTGCCCCAGTCCTCAGTGCTCTTCACTGAGCTGTTCTCTCTCTGCTCACATCCTATGAGATGTTCTCAGAAGGGTAACCTCATCTCTGCTCAACCACACATAGGGGCCAAGATCCATCTTCCTAGGCATGGCCTTCAGAGGAAGCATGGAGAAGAACACGCCTTGGAGACCAGAGATTGGCTTACCAGTGTCTAAACACCACCAACTCTCAGGGAGGTCAGCTGTGGAAAGATGACCAGGATACTTCTGAGGTATAAAACTCTGTGTCTGCTGGCCACTGCTCAGCTTTCTCATCGTCAGACCTGTCGCTGTCATCGCCACTGGAGGGTTCGTAGCCCTGGATGGCAGAGCGGATCGGCTCCGTTTGCCTCCGCTCTGCCTCTGCCTCCTTCTTCTTGTCTGCCAGCAGCTGCCTGTAGCACAGGTTGCAGACCCTCAGGGGCTTGGGGGACAGCCGGGGCATCAGGAACCTCTGCCTGGAGCAGTCTGCACACACGACGAAGCCGCACTTGCGGCAGTGGTGCCTGCGGGTGAGCGTGGAGAACTTGGTCTGCGTGCAGCGCATGCAGATGTCCGTCGCCTTGTCTGGGATCCAGGGAGCCGCGTGCTCCGTGCAGGGCTGCCGGCCCGTCTTCGTCAGCAGGTGCTTGATGCACTCCTCCAGATGGCTGATCCACTCCTTCCTCTCCGTGAGGGAGGCCGCGGAAACCACAAAGGACTTCTTGGAGGTTTTAATCATCCAACGGTTCTTCATCTGCAAGGTGTCTGGCAGTGTCTCCAAAGTGACATCTTCAAGGGGGATGATGTGCTGGGAATTGTACTTCCTTTTGTTGATGACTATGCTGCCATAGACGAGGATGTCGTTGAAAAGGAAAAATATGCGAGGCTTTGGTTTCTTGCGGCATTCTTTGGTTAAAATCCCTTCTCCCAGAAGGACCCTGCCCGGCAAGGCTAAGGGCTGTCCGGAAGCCCCAAAGCAGTTTTCCACAGCAGCAATGCGCTGGCTGTTGATCTCGGTGTTTGCAAGATGGTCCATCATCTCCAGCTCCCCCTGAAGAGAGGGAAACAAAGAGGGAAGTGGTGAAACTGCAAACATCTGCACCGGGCTGAAGGTGAGTAGCCGGTGTATGCACAGGTGAGATGTCCTAATGCAATCTGAGGGTACAGGTAATCTCATGAGCACTCCTCACTTTATTTTGTTACCTTTCTAAATTAAATCTTCAGACTTTCTGACCTCACTTCGCAACAGCCCAGGCCATACTGGGATAGTTCAGTTGGCAGCAATGGAAGCCCTTGAAGGCAGAGCCAGGTCTTCCTGGTTGTATTTTTACCAGTCTCACTGTGCCCTTAGAGGAGAAAGCTGCTTGGTCTGAACCTGATTTTATGCAGATCCATAGATCTGCATAAAAGGGTCTTGAGAACAAGCCTCCCATTTTGGATGCACACCTGCTTTCTCAAGGATTGGTTACATACACACACACACCCCACAGCTCCATTTCGGGCCAGAGCTGAGGCAGGAACAAAACAAAACCCTGGTGTCACTTGCTCCTCCTGGTCTTCCATGCATGACAAAAAGGGTAAGAAAAAAAAAAAGGCAAAAAGCCCTCATGATGTGAATAAACCCACACAAGCTAAGCCTTTCCTCCATTATCCCAGGGCTGATGGTGCTTCCAAATGCAAAACACATCATTCTGAAAACTGTGATCTCTGCTGAAGGGGAAGTGGAATGCAGCACGCTCATCTCTCCCACACCTCTGCACCCTCCTTCTCACACACTCTGGGGGTTTGATAATGTGCTGGGTTTTTGTTCTAACAGGAAACACAGGTAAGGGTAACTCTGAAACAAAAGCAGCTGCTTGCTCTTGGCAGTCTGCAGTAAGGAAGGCGCTCTCTGTAAGTGGATTTTTCATTGCCCCTTGCAGGCTGGAGGGTGCTGCCCCAAGGCCAGCTGGCCATGGGAATGTGAGTCATTTCCTCCTCCATCGAGGTAGCTCAGCCATCACGAGGCAGCTCCGAGATCACAGGGACATGTGTTGTTACCCTGGTTGCTGCTAATGGTTGATCGAACCACTAATGCAGAGCTGCTCTCCACTGTTATCCCTGTGCTTGCCCGGAGTCCCTGCTGCCAAGGAGGTGGGACGGAAAGGGAAGAGGAGGATGACAATATACCTGTTTCTGTGTGGGGGGGGACATTCTACCCTTGCCCCTCACCCCAAATCACCCCTTTGCTGTGCTGGAAGAGAAGCCACAGAGCTGCTGCTGAAGGCTGCTGCACACCATGTACCTCTCACCTGACCCATCTGGCAGACAGACAGGGCAATTCCTCCGAGTTCCCAGAACTTCCTTCTCTAGGGTGAAAAGGCACAAGGCCAAGGCACAGGTTTAGCCACGGGAGACCTAAGTGAAGTGACCTACCCTGCAGAAATCACTTGCACTGAGAGGCACTGAGTGCTGAGTGCTCCTGAAGAGCTGCCGTCCTCGGGGTCCCCCTCGAGCTGGAGAGAAGGATGTGTATCCTCAGGGCCTCAGAGCACTGGAATGCACGGGATGGAGCTGGGCAGTGCTGGGCACATCCACTCGTGTGCACGGGCAGTTCACGTTTAACTGAGTGCTCTGGCCAGGCTGCAGCCAGAGGGGAATCCAGGGGCTGCCTCCAGCAGCAGGGGCTGAAATCACACCCCAGCCAACCTGCCACGGCACAGACATGCAGCAGCTGTGCCAAGGGTTTGTTACTTGTCATCAGAGAGGAGAGAGGCTCCATTCCCCTCGTGGATCCATCAGCCCGAGTGGGCCCGTGCATGGAGAAGAGATGCCCTGCTCCAATAAGCACCATGTGTTTTTACCCTCTCCCTCTTAAATACACAAATCACGCTGAAGAAAAACAGGCAGGGCAAACTGTTGTCCACAACTGCACTGACTAGGGTTACCTGGACTCTCACCTATCCTGGGATGTGGTCTCTCCACAAATCCCTGGATGAGGAGTTTCTGTGTGAAAGAGCAAGCTGAACACACAAATAATAAAGGAAAAACTCAAATTACAGCTTGGGATCCTTGGTGTGCAAAAGCTGTGAATGCAGTAATAGACTGTCAAGAACTTTTGGCACCAGCAACACCAAATGGGATAAACCAAAGCAGTCCCACCAGTTTTATTTCCACACGCTTCTGGGTTATGGAGCTCTTAGCCTACTTCTTTTATTTTATGTAGTTTAGAAGCATGGTCCAGCCTCTCAAGAATGTGTGGTACTTGACATGACTCTATTTCTAGGGATCTCTGCACACCAGATCCCAGTGGAAATGAAAATATTTTGTCAGATATAAAGACCGTGCCTGCACAGAACCAGGAAACCTGAGCTCATTTTCAGAGGGGAGCGTAAGCTCTGCTGCTGTGAAAACTTTAGCTGTTGCATTGGTCTGGGTCCCTGCACAGGCCAGAAGGCTCCAGGACTTACTGCATGGAGCAAAAGGAGAAGGGGCTGGACACAATCCTGCAGTGTGAAAGAAATGAAAGTGAGCTCTCATTACACATCACACTTCTACCTGCAGGTATGTCCTTACTCCTCCACCCTCTGGTTTGCTACCTAGTTAAAATGCCACAAGTTAACCAAAGAAAAGCCACCACTGTAGTGGGAAAATCTCTGCTAATACTAAAATGGTGGCTGCTCTAGCCCAGGGTATTTCCTGAAGGAGTTTTCCTGGGATGCAAAAGCAGAATGTTTTCCTTCCATCTCTATCCCCTCAGGCATAAGTGACTGGAGAACAGCACATAAACATAATAAAAAGTAAAAAAATTAGTAGGAGTGGGACTTACAGTGCCTACCTTTAGGCTTGGACAACTCGCTCTATCCCTTTATGTGCTCCCTGTTCAGGCAGGGGGGAGAAGCAGCTGAGGGGGTGACTGACCACATCCCACCACAAGCCAGATCCGTCCTGCCCCGAGTTCCACATAGCGCTCGGCTTGACTGACCACATAAAACCCAATTTCACGTTAATACTGTGACTCACTGCAAATAATCCACAGTTTGGCTTTGGAACGCAAGCGCTTTGTGAATCTGGTAAATAAAGATAGCTGCTGAGTGTTATAATGGTCTCCTTTCCTGGGAGATGAGAGCCTCTCCCTTTGGAACAAAGTGAGGATATGAAGTCTAATCTACTTTATTCATTTGGGTAAATACTTTTTTTCCTCTTTGCTCAAGTTTGCTGTGTCAGATCAGCAGGGTCACAGTGCCTATTACCAAGTGCTACATAAGCCCATGTCCCACATGCAGCAGCTTACCCAGCTAAAATGAGGGTGGAAAGATGTGCTTTGCTGGTGTGCTGCTTTTCACAGAGGTTTTTGGCATGGCAAATTCTGGGGTTGTTTTTTTCATTAAGATCTGCTGGTTCTGCATGTGATCAAATACTGTACAGTGAATATGACTGATATTCAAAGGGCAAAAAATACAGCTTGGCACTGCACTCCAGAAGTAAGCACGCCACAACACTTAACAATGAGCGCTTGTTCACTTGTGATTACAAACAGCCATGTTGATGCCTGCCAGGCACAGCATTTCAACTTAAGCTCCCGGGTCAGCGAGTCTGGGGTATGTTTTTCAAGTCTGTATGTATCTAAGGCTTAGGTGTACCGATGTAGCGAGCTGTTCTACCTGATCCTTCCGTTCCTGCCATCAGGCAGAACTGACAGCCCTGTTATCCACTGCATTCCTCATGCTTACCACGCATGGGATGGTCCATGAGTGTCAGCGCACCGAGATCTGACTGCTGAGGGCTGCCAGCAGAAAATGCCCCGAGCCTCATCTCTCTGCAGCTTTCCCTGACTCCCTCTTTCTGCTTTGCTCAGAGAAATCTCTCTTGGAGTTAGGGCTGGCATAAGCTCTTGCTCACCAAGGACAGCAAGTAGGACGCAGCTGCCCGTGCAGGCATTTAAGCAAGAAAAACAAAGCTCCTCTCCTTTTACTGCCTGAGGGCATTTCAGCTTGCTTCTCCCTCTCTCCCGGCACACGCTGTGTTTGCTGGGGTAAGGGGGACAGGTTCTGGCAGCCCCCTTCCTGCCATGCTCATGAGGAACCCAATTCAGCACACGTACATTTTGGGGCTGGCTGTCACATTAGGCCTTCGAGAATGTCACCAGTCCCAGTGGGACATGGACTGACTGAGCTACCAAGCTTCTCGCCACTGCTGCTCAGCGTAGGGCCAGAGCAAGGCGGCGGCCGGGCAGTGGCTTTTGAGGGGCTCAGACTGATGCTACCAAACCCAGCTGTTGGCAGCCTGACCTCAGCTGTGGCTCTTGCGAGTGCCAGCCAGGCTCAGAGGCGCCCAAGCAGCAGAGGAAGGGAAGGAAGGGAGGGAGGAAAAACCACGAAACTCAAGGCAGAGCCGCACCCCCTCCGTTTCCCCGCTCGCCGTGCCTGCACTCATCCCGGGCAGCGCACTCCGCCCGCAGCTCCCGCCCCGCGGGACTCGTGACCAAGGGCAGACACGGGCTGGCTGGCGAGGGGGAACCCCCGCGGCAAGCGACAATTCCCCGTCCCTCGCAGCGCCCGAGAGCTCACGGCTCCCTCTGGAAGAGGCGCCCAGCCCAAGCGGGGGGAGCTGTGTCCAGGGTTTTGGTACACGGGCAAAGTTGGTAACTTAAAGAGTCCCTCTGAAAACCTCACACACCCGGCCCTCTGAGCGGCGCTCGGGCCGCGCACGGACACCGCGGGGCCGCGGGCGGGCCGGACACACCGCGGGACGGACACGACACACCGCGGGACCCCGGGCGGGCAGGACACACCCCGGGCGGGCAGGA
>VWZW01006018.1:3739-57171 GCA_013397115.1 Edolisoma coerulescens | reverse complement strand
GTGTGCCCCGTGGGGAGTGTGAGCGGGATTGAGTGTGCCCCGTGGGGGGTGTGAGCGGGATTGAGTGTGCCCCGTGGGGGGTGTGAGCGGGATTGGGTGTGCCCCGTGGGGGGTGTGAGCGGGATTGAGTGTGCCCCATGGCTGCCTGTGTCCCTTGGCTGCGTGTCCCCGGAGAACTGTGTGTGTGCCCGATGGGTACGTGTGTCCCATGGCTGTNGCCCTATCCCTGTGTGTGCCCTATCCCTGTGTGTGCCCTATCCCTGTGTGTGCCCTATGCCTGCGTGCGCCCTATCCCTGTGTGTGCCCTATGCCTATGTGCCCTATCCCTGTGTGTGCCCTATCCCTGTGTGTGCCCCATGCCTGTGTGTGCCCTGTCCCTGTGTTCCCTATGCCTGCGTGTCCCATGCCTGTGTGTGCCCTATGCCTGTGTGTGCCCCATGCCTGTGTATCCCATGGCTGGGTGTCCCCGGAGGGCTGTGTGTGTGCCCGGAGCTGTGTGTGTCCCATAGCTGCTTGTGCCCGTGGCCGCGTGTGCCCTGCTGACATCCACCACCCTGCTGCACGCTCTCAACTTGGCCCCACGAGCATAACTCAGTGTATTCGGTTTGCTCGCAGTTTTAAGTTTCAAGTTTCATCATCCCCTGCTCACAGTATACTCTGTCAAGCAGAATGGTACTCACGGATGACATTGTATAAAGATGGTTTCAGTGAGAAAATAGCCCCAGTGTTTTACAGTTAAGAAGAGGGATATAAATAGAACTACACATTACACTGGTCCAAAACAGAAACCAGACCTCTTCCCAAGCTTTGGATCGGGTCTTCTAACCACTTTTGTGATTACAATTACAGACCTCTGTGAAGAGCAAGCTATTAACACTGAAATTGGTGTTGCAGGGAAATCCTTTACATTCCTCTCTCCCGCCCACTCCTCCCTCCCGTGTGTCACTGCCAGGAGGGTGGTGGGATGAGTGGGCAGAGGCTGTGAGCATCCCTCAGCCCTGCTGAAGGTGCTGCAGGGGAGCCGAGCTCTGGCCCTTGCCAGGTGCAGTAGCACAACCCCAGGCCTGTGCTGATGTATAATTCAGGTGCTTGTTCACTTTCTGTAATAGCTTTTCTATTTTTAATGGAAACTGATGGACCTGTCAAGGTATTAGAAATATTTTTTTTTCCAGGTTTTCATTTTCTTTGGTAATAATAATGTGGGCTGGGAAGCTCATGGTGCCCTTTAGCGCTAAAGTGCTCAGCAGTCATGGGAGTTTCCACAAGATTCTATTTCTTTACACTTTGTGTTTGTGTCAGATGAGCAGACAAATGGGGACTAAGTTCAGTGCAGTACATGGCTGCCTAGCCGTGTATGAGGGTTACAGAGAGAGCCATCAGGCCATCAACAAACCCCTGAAAACCTGGGAGAAGAGAGCTCAGCACAGAGGGGAGGCTGCTGGGCTGAACAGACTCAGGTTATCATTATCATTTAGCGTGGGGTCTGTTCAGTCCTCCTGCCTTTCCTGTGGGAGAGCAGGACTGAGTGGTCTGTCGGTGGAGGGAGCGTGGTCTGCCTTTGCAGACTGGTTCTCACAACTGGGAGCTGGTTTGTGTTGAGCCTGGACACCAGCTGTCTCTGTCCTGGCTGCCTTGGGAGCAGTCTGCTGACTCTGGGGAGATCTGCCCAGCTTAGAAATTAATACTCTACAGAATGCTGGGGGTTTTTTAACATGATCTAACTTCAAATATCTGTAAACTATAAATAGATGAAGCACTGAGCTAAATATGCCAGAGTTTGTCTTAGCTGTCAGACTAATTCAGATCTAACCAGGCACAGATTATTACTATGAAACTGGGTTTTTTCCTCCTATGTGCTAAAATTATTCTGAATTTGCTCTCATGTTATCCTAATTACAGTCTTTATTACTGAGATGTAATACTTTAGTTTATTTTTCTTGTTGTTTCTCAGTATGCTCACCTGGACAACACATCAGCCAAACACAGCGTTGGGTTGGCCAAACTGCCTGGGATTTGAGGTTTTTTTTCTTTGTCCCTCTTCAGTCAGAAGTGGAGGTGTGTTTAGGCAACTGTTGCATAAGGCAAGGGGAGCCCCAGGATACACTTTGGGCTTACAGTCAGTACTAAGCAGTTGCAATTGAGAGCTGACTTTCTGTCGGTATTTTGTTTGTTTGTTTTGGAAGCTCTTACACACTTGTTTGAATTCCTTGCTGAGACACAAACTCAGAGTTTCCCCAGTAATCTTAGGAGCTATTTGATAGGCAGGCTCAGGAGCTCTGTTTTTCCTGGCTGTAAAACCAAACATTTGTGGGACCACTTGAAAAAGCTGCAGCCCAAATTTCCAGCTTTTAATGCAATTAGAGCAAGGTGAAGATACTTCATCTGATTGCCTCTGGCATTTTCTCCCAAGCCACTTGTTTCTCAGTAGCAGAAATATCTTGTCCAATTGGGATGCAATAGTTTCAAAGCAAGTAAAGGAAACTGCAGCTGCTCAGCTGAGTCAGCCAAAGGTAAGCTCTGCAGGGGAGAAAATGTTTTTTTATTATCTTCTAGTGGCAAAATTACTACAACAGCCCGCAGGAAAAGATTAGATTATAATAGTAACAAAAACATCTATTAAATTCTCAGCTCAGTGTATGCTTAATGCATGTTTGAAAAAGACGAAAAGACAACCCAGGCATTTGATAAAATTCTTCTGAATAAAACTCAATATTTAGATTCAGTTTGGGATGTTGGGAATCCACTGTGATCGTGGGATAGACAATGGTTTTAACTAATTGACTACATGGGACATTTCATCAGTGGACAAGACAGCTTTTAGCACTGGAGATTTTATTGATTTGAGCTTGGAATACCGTACTTTATGAAGGAATAAGACAACTTGTGTTCATCATACAGGTTACTTGTAGGGATGAATGACCTCTGTCCTGAGTGAGAGTGTGGTGTGGCGTGGGGATGAAGGTTTGTCTGATCTGGCTCCCGGGGGACTCAGCTAATCAGCCTCTTCTAGAAATGTGTGACTTGCCATGATTGATTTGTGTCTCTGAAGCCCTACCAGCTTCATCTGCCTGCTTTAGAAATGAGTTGTTCCCAGTCTGACAGTTGCAGAGATGAGATTCCTGCTCAGCTCTGTCAGTACAGACTGAAACTTCAGAGTGCCAGTTTCCAGATTCTCATGCCCTGAGACTGCTGCCCAGCAAACCTGTTTCAGAGGCTGCTTGTGCCTTTAGGGCATCTCTCAACCGCTGTGCAGGAAATTACCCACGTCTTGAGTGGCTCTGGGAGCCTGGCTGCAAAATGACTGTCTGACTGATGAAAGTATTCCTGAAAGCAACCTTTGCTGGCTCCTCTGCCTTTTGCATAAAGCAATATTCAATCCATGTGCTCGTTTTTCACAGAGGCATTGCTGCGCTTTGCATGTGTGCAGCACTTTGTTCTCAGGATCTTGAAGTGCAGCATAAATTTTGATAACTGTGTGAGGGTTTGTACCCTCCTCACAGGGAGTTCCACTCTTGGAGAGTTGTATTTGGTCACACGGTGCTTGGTCACCGACACAGAACAGTGGGTTATTTGCTATTGTCTTCAGTAGCAACGGGCTCTGGCTCCGAGTGAATCACTTGGGAGCTGAGGAACATCCCCCAGAGCTCCTGACTCACAGCCCCGTGTGCCTCACCACGGGGCCATGTCCCAGCTCACAAATCTCAGTGATCCTTGCAAAAGCTGTTGTGTGCAAGGACCACAAGACCTCTCACATTTGCAGATTCTAAAGTTACAAGTTTGTCTCGGTGTTTGCTGCACCCTCAGCCCTGCTCCCGGGTCACATGAGTACAGTGTTGTAGAGTTGGAACTTCATTCTTGAATAATCAATAATGATCAATAGTTTCTGAGTGGATCAAGTGGGCTGGTCGTGATGGGTCTCCAGCTGCACCCAAAAGCTCCCCGGAGCAGGGGAAGCTCAGAAGTTTGAGCTCTCCCGAGGAGCAGGGCGGCTGAGCACGCACTGACAAACAAGCAGGAGCTCTGACATGCTGCCAGACCGCTGTTTCTGGGCAGTGTTCCCCAGCAGTGGGAACAGGCTCGAGCTGAAATGCAAAAGGTGAAGGTGAGAAAAAGCTGAAGGAAGAGAATATAAAATGCCGCAACTGTGAGGAGGTGCAGGTGTTCAGTGCAGAGAGGGATGTCGTATTAGAACAAAATGCATGAAATTATTGTGGAAAAAAAGAGGTGTGTGTAAAAGAGCTGCTGAATGCCTTTTGCAGCATGCTGTGAGCGAGTGCTGCACCTTCTGAGCTCAGCCTTCCTCCAGAGTGCACCGTTCTGTGCATGTTCTTCTGAACTCTTTTCCTACTGTTGCTATTCTGTCCGAGCAGTGATCTCATATTCAGTGTGCTTTTATTACACAAGATAAATCGTGGTGAACAAATAACTGATGAACAAGTGTTTCAAACACTAAACTGAGGCAGATTAGCCATTTCAAATATTGAAACAGGGAAAAAGCATGGGGAACAAGAGTGTGATAATCACTGGTTAATGCAAAAAGATGTAAATGACTGATGGACTGATTAGTCAAAGACAAATAAAAGAGTTTCATTCCTGAACCCTGCTTTGCCTATGGATATAGCTTCTATTTATGTGAAGAACATGATTTGGTTTCTTTCCTTTGTAACTGCTACCCGGGCTGAATATGTGTGTGTGGCTCAGAAGGGAAGAGTCCTCTCTTTGTAAGGGACCTTGCCCCACATCAGTGCCTTTTGTGCAGGAAGGCATCTGCTGCCACTGCCTGGGGGAGTTTCACGCATTGAGTGCATGTGCAGAGAGCTCTGTGAAACGGGGACAAGAAAGGAAATCTTTGTTTCCTTTCGTGATCTTCAAATATAAGGGAAAACAGCCAGGTGATCTGGTTTTTTCCAAGGTGTACTGCTGACATCGTGGAAACCAAAAGAGCAAACCTCAGCTTGGCTGGGATCCCCGTCCATTGGCATGCTGGATCTTTAAACGGAGAGATGCTGATCTCAACGAGGATTTGGGGATTTCTTCTGAGGTAGAAGAGGTTTATTGGCTTTTAGAGATTGTGTTGCTGCCTGGGCTGTGCAGGATGTGTAAGATGTGACACAGAGGATGTGTGAAGGCTCACACCTTAATTTGCGAAGTGCAAAAATCATTGTCTGGTTGAGAAACCAGAGGGATGTTGTGTAATAGGAGGTGTGTGTGGTTGCTCTTGAGGGACGTCTGAAGGAGGAGTTGAGGATTCTGCTCTGTACTTCAGCTCAAGCTGTGCAGAAATTGTCCCTGTCAAGGTGGTACCATCCTGCCTTTTTGGGAGAGTTTTGCAAGAGTTCATGTTTCCCTGAGATTGCTCTCTTACTGGTGTACTGAAATGCAGGAAGCTTTGGCGTTTGTTTTCTTTTTATTTTCTTTTTTGTTGTTGTTGTTTTATCTGTTCTCAGAATGAAATATTTTATCTCTAACCTCACCCCTGAAGAGCAGCTGGGGAGAGGCCGGGGAAGGCACTGCAGGTTGGCTCTGTACCATTTGGGTTGTTAGATTTCATTGGCTTGGGAGCCCTCACAAACGCCTCAGGCCATGCACCTCCTCATGGACCCAACTTGGGAGAATCTCTTGCCGCTACTGCATGCATTAGCCTTCATTAATACAATTAGCATAATAGCGATTAGGATTCATTATTCCCAACAAAAAGATAAAGCCTGTAATACGTATCTCTGAATCAAATTCTCAGCTCCTTGTCTTGGGATTGCTTTATTTTGGAGTTGTTTGCTGTTTATATCCTTCCATCTTCTAGAAAAAAAAAGAAAGCCACTTAATTGTAAAACTGTTTTGGGTCAAAGAAATGCCCCGAGATGATCTTTCACGCATGCTAAGTAGGTGCAGTGATCTATGGGACCCACACAGCTCACACAGCCACTCAACAGTCGAAACTGCAAACTTCATCTTCTTCAAGCACAAAAGCTACTTAGTTTCCCCATGTTGAAGACTTTTTATAATAGCAATAAGACAACTCTAGAGAGAGCCATCTAATATTAACTCCAGGGAGTAATCATCTAATCACAATCTGGGGGTGATTTGAAGCACTCATCTGGACCAAATGCCTCACAACACCCCAGGAGTGGTTTTATTGCATGATAGCAGTACCCCATTGAGCCTTATTGCTTAATTAAAAACAAATTCCCAAGTAATTTTTTTGCCTTTCCATAAAAACACAGTAGTACATAGCATGTATAAAACATCCATTAAATGATGGTAGATGCAAATTTACATTGTGAGACACAATCCGTTTCTTTACCACTTGGGGTTGAAGTTAAATGTAAAACCATTTCCTATAATCTGTGCACTGCTGTGTTTAGAGAGGAATAAATATGGGATAGAGAGGTTCATTGTAGGATGCCTTGTTTTTTTAAGTGATATGTTTGGTCCCTTACAAAGGAATTCAAATTCTCATCCATCTTGCAGACACAGGAGTCAGTCATCAGTGTGGCCTTTTCTGCTTCCTCCTGGAGATTTCCTCAGCTTGCATCATTTCAGGGCAGCACTTCCCAGGAATCCTGTCCTGCCTGGGATTGCCGTGGCCCTCTGAGCAGAGTGAGCCGTGTTTGGGCTGACGCAGCGCGCTGAGCGGGTGCTGCCCGCCTGTCCTTTGTGGGTTCTGCAGTCTAGCAGGGATTGAGCCTGGTCGGTTCATCCCCTTTTGGTGGTGCTGCCCACAGCTGACCTCAGCCTGCGCTGGCTGTGCCTGAGCTGTCTCCAGGTCCTGCAGGTTCCCTGGGAAAGCTGCTACAGCTGTGGCTGCCCTGCAAGGGACCCAGACTGTGCATGGGAAGAGTGTGAGAGCCCTTTTCGTTTCTGCAGAGGAATGCCTGGGCTCCCTTAGGCCTCTACAGAGTGCTTGCACAGCCCCGAGGACTCTGAGTGCTGTTTACAGGTGAAAGGAACAGGAGGAATGTGTCCTTACAAACAGGGCGTGAGAATCTGCCTGTAGATAGGGCCAGGGACTTACAGACAGGGAAGTAATGAAGAAACCAGCAGTTCTAGAAAATGTTACTGTTGGCACGGACTGCTGCTCAGCCAAGGCCGTGTTCAATTCCTGAACTTACAGGAAAAGAACAAAGGCTTAATAGAATTATGAATAGTGTTTTGTTACAAAAGAAAAAATAAAGGGGGGTGCATATTAGAGGGGGGCATGGAGTCGGCAATTCAGGAGTCTGTACCTTCCGAGTACCTCAGGTCATGCTGAAAGAGTGAGGGTGATGTGGCCAGGAATTTAGGATTAAAAGGGGGCTGCATGTTCCAACAGTTTGAGAGACCCCATGGGAAATGCCCCATGGCCTCTTCCTTTGTTTGAATAAAGGTACAGGACTCCTCTGTCTCCTTTTCGGACACAAACCGCTGTCTCTGTGAGTTTTTCCACACACGTTACAGGCAGAGGAAGCAAATCGAAGTTTTTAAATGTTTATCTGAAAATCATACAGAGGGTGATGGAGCCACTGCTCAGAAATCCTGGCTGCCAAAGCTGTAATTGGGCTTTTGGCCACAGCACTGAAATAAATGGGGGCAAAAAGGGTTGATACGACATTTTCTTCAGATTTGTTGCTCAGGTTGCCTTTAATTGATGGAGATAATCTTGCAAGTACGATTTTTAAAATAAAAGCTGAGAATTAGTGGTAACTATTACTCTGGTTGTTCCAGATGCTGGAGCCTTCTCGTGGTATCTACAAGCTCAGGACAGAGGATGACACTTGTGTCAATCTCTCTCATTGTGGGCCCCACTCAGTGCTGTGCACATCCTTCTGGTCTTCCCTATCAGAGGGTGGTTCCCCAAGGAAGCCGTGTGTATCTGCTGCTGATAGGTTGCAGCATTTGGGGTGGTAAAGGCAGCGTGCTTTATCCTGTACTTAGATTTCGTAAAAAATAATATTGAGGGCTCTTTTTTTGTGAACACTTTGATGGAATGCTTTGCTGACTTCATTTTTAATGTCCCATTAGAGAGATGTTAAATGTTGTGGTGGAGGATTTGTTATAAAGAGGTTACAGCATTGTACTGAGAAAATGGGTGAGAGTAAACAATTGCCTGCCTCTGCTGCCTGAGAACGGTCTGAAAGAGCAGAGCAGCTAAAAGAATAATTAAACCTGTGTATTTAAAACAGTTCTGTACTAACCTGGGACATTGCCAGGTCAGGAAAGGACATGAAAGGATCTGACAGTGTTCTTGCACAATAAACATTTTTACCTGAAAGATCTCTGCTGGCGTTATTAGGAATGCCATTATCTTGCTTTGATCTGACTCTCTAGGACTGGCTGCTCATGCAGCTGACACAGAGCAAGCAGCCAACAAAGGCAAGCCCTAATGGGCTTTAATACCTTTAGTGAAGGGTTTCTCTTCTTATCAGATGTGTGTCATTTTACCAAGTCCCCTTTCATCTTCATGTGGAGGTGGCTGGCAGCAGTGGGACCAGCACAGCGCTGGGCTAAGGGCAGGGTTTAGCAGAGTGGCTCTCACTTGTCCAGCCCAGGGTGGAGCTGCCGTGGGTCAGCAGTGCTCCCTCACTGCCCTGCCTGTGGAGCAGCAGCCCCTGGCCCTGCTGCAGCCTGGGTGCTGGGCAGGGGATGGCTCTGCTTCAAAACCTACTTCAGAACAGTGGGAGATACCCTACCATGGCNTTTGTTTTGTTTTTTGTGCAAGTAGGTTTTGAAGCAGAACCAGGAGTTTATTGGCCTGCTGGGGTGAGCAAAGAGACACCACAGTCTGACTGCAGCAGAGCTGAAGGGTTGGCAGAGCACAGACCTAGCCTGTTCTGTCATCTGAACACATGCCTTAGGACACAGAATAAAAATGATACTATATCTGCCTTTATTTAAGATGGGGAGTTTGGAGTCTTATGCTGATGGTTCTGGGATATTTATGACTCCCTTTAAGAGTATATCCTTCCACTGAGGAAATGAAGAGTGTGACGTTTTAGCCTTTGGAAATGCCTGACTTAGTTTGGTGCTGTTTCCCGATTTCATTTTGACGTGGTAGGCAATTCAGAAAATATATTTGCAGCAAGGAAAATGGAGTTGTTATGGAAACCTCTGAGCGAGGCAGCTGACACGGGGTAAGGCAGGCACCAGATTCGCTGTACACACAGACACACTAAAACAGCAAGTTCATGTAAGGTAAGGGAGCAGTTTCTAGGAACTGTCTGCTTCATGGGTGGGTTTTCTGGCACGAGAGGAGAAAACCCACTTTAAAACTGTGAGCATGTGGCTCCATCTTCTGGTACCAAAGCAAAGTGTGTTGCTCTGGGTATGGACCGAGGTGAGATTTGTGTATCATTTTTACAAAAAATGTTGCTTCTACAAAAGCAACAACAAAACCAGCAGCAACAATAATAAGAATAAATTAAAATACCTGTGCCCTAGGGCCAAGCTACAAGTTATTAGTGTAGATTTCCTGAAGCTACAAACCATTCTGCTGGAAGAAAACTGCCTTTTGAAACATTTTCTTAGATGTTTACATCCCAGGTGTCTTGTCTTCTAAAGCATGACACTGCTCTCCTGCGTGAAAACAGCATTTGCTCAGTGTGGGCTCTGCCAGTGAAGCCTCGAGCCTGTGTGGGTGCTGTTCCTGTCTCCTGCTCGTGGCTGTGGATGTATTTCTTTGTTTCCCTCCACAACAGCATCTTTGGCAAAGTAGCTAAAATTCATGATGCATCCTCACGGAAATGCTGCCTGGGTAGAAGCAGGAATGAACGGCTCTTGGAGGTAGACTGCCAGAAGTCAAAAGAAAATAAAGCTGTTTTATGACCTCACCAAACAGTGAATGTTGTTACAGCGCATATTGCGCATGCTTAATTGAGCTTGATTACTCAATCTGTTCACCTTAGTAACTCATTTTGGTTTAATCAGAAATAAGTCATTGTTCAAAACCAGGAGGTGTTATCATTTGCTGGGTAAATCTTGGGTTTTCTTAATAATCCGAAAGAATTGCCCCAACTTTGTTGCTTTGGAACAACACCCAACACAACGAATCAGAACAAAAGGTAATTATCTTGTGGCAGTGCTCTCCTAAAGCTGTTGTTTGCAAGTCATTGCAAATAGGAGGCACCGCTCTGTAAATTCAAAATTAAAAACATGGACCATGTGTTTTACTTGGTTTAATTCTGTGTACGCATGTAAGTATGTTCTTTCTTTTCCCCCTGGATAGTGAGCCTAGGATAAAAGGACCCCAAATTCTTTGTATAAAGCACTAGTTTTCAGTCCAAAGTACTTCAGGGCTGAACTGTGACAGTGAAGGTGAGGGAATAGAAATGTAATGACCCCAGCATTCTGCCCATCCTTGTGCCACTAACACGAGTGATGAGTTATTTGCATGCAGCATTTATCCATGGGGAGGGTTGTGTGGAGACCTGCTTGGAAAGAGTGCATTCCTGTATGGCAAGGAATCATATCACAAAAATCATTCCTAAAGTAAGCACTAGCCAAGGCTTCCCAGCACAGCCTCAGCAGCAAGGCTGTGGATCAAAATGAGGTGGAACCAGCCTTTACTCTTCACTGTGGTGCTTTTAAGGCCCCACACAGAGGGAAGCGTCTTAAATGGCCACAGGCTGTGCTGATAAAATACAATGGCAACCTCCACAGCTGGCATTTAGTGGTTCTAGCCTGTCCCTGAGGCTGGGGTACACTGGACTTCCCCTTGGCACTACCCGAGGTTTTCTCTTGAGGCTGCCTCCAGTTCCTACAATCTTTTTTCCCCTCCCCCTATATCTAACCTTCAGCTTCATCCCGTTTAATTGGTGATTCCAAGGTCGAATTTCTAGGGTCTTTATGTCTCTCTGTATCCTGTGGATTATTCAAAAGGGATCTACTCACCTTTCTGAAGGATGCCACAAGGGTAGCACCTTTCACTTACACTACCAGTGAATAAATACTACAGACCTCTTTTATTAGGAAGTACAAGCCCACAACAAACCCTGCCTGGAGTGTGTTTGATCAATCAGATCTTTTGCAGACATCTGGAGACTGCGTTTGCAAATCCCCAGCCAGCTTGTTTTGTAGTCATTGTTACCATAATTCAGGTTAATGTTGTTGCCACTTTTTACTTGCTAAAACACATGTGGTGCTTTATTGCTTAAGAAAAAAAAAAGTGGCTGCCTTGGAACAGAAGTTCTTTTAAAACCCTTCCTGAAAGTTTGCTGTTTGGAGAAGCAAATGTCAAATCAATTGTCCTATCTTTGAATTGCCATTCTGAAAATGCAAGCTGTGAAAAGAGATAACTTGGGTTCTGCAATGGGGAGAGTGTAGGAACCTAGACTGAGAATTATGTACCAATGGAGACCTAAAATAACAAGTGGAACAAGTAAACTTTTAGCTTTCCCTGTAAAGATTTGCTTAAAAAATATTAGATCCCAAGCGAGAATGCTCATGCCAAGTTTTAAATCTCATTTGAATTTTTATAGCTGTTATAATCTCTGATATATAACCTTGGAAATAGGGTCTTGTAACAGAAATGCCGAGTCCCTTGACTATTGCCTCTCAAAAAAGAGTTGCTGTAATAGGCTGCAATTCTGAGACAAGTTTGCAAGGCTGGCTTATGTCTGCACATCATCATTCAAATGGGTCTGAGCTGGGCTCTTCACATTATTGGAGGTTCTTTGTGTCCGTGATCAGCCGCGTGCAGCTGTTCCAGTAACGTCAGCCTTCCAAGTGTAACAGGCACAACCCAGCACATCCTTATCCACGGAAATGTTGCCACAGGGAGAGGCTTGGAGCTTGGGCATGCTGTCAGGAAAAGTAAAGAGCAGCTTATTTTCTGTTTTGCTGTCCTTGTTCCTCTGTGCTTCCGCACAGAAGAAATGGAAGTTCCCAAGGAGCTGAAAGGGTTCCACATGCTAGTGCTCTTTTCCCTCTCATTATCATACACTTGCAATCAAACTCTAATTTTTGAAATAAAAAACCTGCAGGATTCTTTATTGGTACTATTAAACCTTCAATCTTCATTATTTAGGATGGCTACTTACCTTTTACTCAATGAAGCCATAATGCAACTGCTCCTATAAAAACTATCGAAATGGCTACTGTGGCAGTGAGTAGATTTTCCTCCGTGTAAAATAATCTTCTGTGAGTAAGACATAACTATCATTCACATTAATTAGGCAGCCATATAATGGGGTGTTCAATAGCTATTACATCATTTAAATTCTTCAGCGAGCACCTCAGCCACCCAAGAACTATCCAGCTGAACATTTCTGAGTCCATAATTTTGAAATAATCCTGTAGAGGAAGAATATGCATGGCAGACTGTTGCAGACAATTTCACCGAGAAAAAAATTAATTTTATTCAGATTTATGGAATTATTTTAACATTTACAAGAAGTGCATAATCCTATTCTTCCCTCTCTCCCAGAATAATGGTGCTATAAAGTGGAGTCTATTTTGGGGCCATACTGTGTGTACACCAGGGAATGTCCAAGGAGCTTGTGGTCAGAGGCCAGGGATGGCAGCTGGACACACACACACAACAAGCACATTTCCCTACACATTCTGTTTTAAACCTGGGGCCCTGGAGCCACGAGGCTCAGCTGAAAAGCCCTGACCCGCAGAAAACTGAGTGCAGTCATGCTTGAGGCTTTGGTTTTGAAGTCTTTTGCCCTTAACAATCATATGAGCCCTTAAGCATTTATATTCAATTTTGGTTATTGATTTAAAAATTTTGAGATGAAGCCGAAGTTCTTGGATTTGAATATTATAAATAATGTTCTAACTATATTATTTTATATTTTTGTACCTTTTAAGATTAGTTCCTCAGTCAAAAGTATGTACATATGCCATGAGAGTAGGAGCTTATTCTGAGACTTGAAAGAAATAAGGCTGCATTTATTAACTAATAGGAAGAGGTTTCTATTAACAGGCCTGTATGCAGATCTTTAACATGCTGTTCAGATGCCTATGGAAGGGGATGGTTATTAGAAGGTTGGTCAGTGGCTGAAAGTATATGAAAATACTATGTTTTAAATCAGTGTGGTTTGGCAATATGGGAATAGTTCCTAGCAGAATGAAAAAGAAGGAGTAGCCTAAAAATAGGCTGGGGAACAGGGCAAGGTAGATTGTAAAGTTTAGGCTGTGCCTTTTCCTATCAGTTATATTATTTTAGCTAATTGTATACTCATTTTTTTCTCTTCTTAATGGTTATAAGGTACTGTACTTTCTCTGACTAATAGTAGAAAGCAGCAGAGAGCTCCCTTAACAGGGAGAGCTCTCAATTCAGTATTAAATGTTGCTGGGTTCTCTGTAGTTTTCCATAGTCCCTATCCAACAGGCAGAGCCTGCAGAGGTAGGTGCCAAAACCCATCTGCAGGTAGAGTGTCAGGTACTGTTTGTTCTGCAGCCCAGGAGGTCTGTGTTTGCCAGATGTAACTGCTCCTCTCAGCAGCAGATCCTGTTTTATAGATCCTCTATTTTTCACATTTGCTCATTGATTTAATTAAAGTACACTGAGGGAAATTTCTGCCTTACCAAAATAATACATTTTCATCACACGCTGTAGGGATAGTGACTTGGAATTGGAGTTACCATGGGAATGACAGAATTAAAGATGGGGAGCATGAGACAAAGGCAGGTCAAACCTGTGTGAAATTCTATGGAATCAGCTGTTGCTGTATAATTGGGCTTGGTATGTGGGACCCTGGGCTGGTGGATGTTGTGCATGACAGGCTTGATCAGGTTTTGGGTTGTATAACAGCAGGAATGGTGAGCATTTGTTATGGGGAATGGGCACATGGAACTGTTCTGGTAAGGGGCTGAGGGATTGCCCTGTTCAGACAAAATCAGGACCACGATGGTTTTGAGAAAATACTGCTGCTGTTCCCTGAAAGCATGGTCTGGATCAGAATTTTATGCTCTCCCTTACACTTCTCTAAAACACTGAACAAATTGAATATATAGAGTTAACATCAGTTACACACTGCTGTTATTTCAGTGATTTAATATGAGTTTGTCAGTCACAGACTGTTTGTGAGGGTTTCCACTATATTGCTATCTAACCCATTTTTTAGAGGAAATCCCCCTCAAAGAGAATATTCCATGTGTTTTCTTGCTTGTGAATTGGAATTTCAAACATTTCCTACCATTAATTATTTTGCAGTTTGAAACAGAAATTAGGGGATTTTTGTTTTTCCATTCTTGCTTAAGTTTTCAAAATTCAGTAACTAAATTGCTTCCAATTGTTTTAGTTCATATTAGTTGTAAATATACATACACAGTAATGGGAAAGCAGAAATATGTGTAAGGCAGTGAGACATTGCTCACTGCTGTTCATTATTCCCTGGTTAGTGAGAGTTTAGGTGTAAAAATCATTACAAAAAACATGTCTCTGCTGAGTGCAATCTGGAGTTGGAACAAATGAAGGACAAAGCATATTAGAGACAGCTGGGATTAGTACTCCAGTTTTCCAATATTAAATCCATTAAGTATTTACTGTCTCAGCCAATGAAGAGATGGGGAATGGCCATGAATGGGCAGGGGAGGAGAGGTGAGCCATCATTTTCACGTTTCCCAGTTTCTAAGGAAGTTCTTGACAAGGCCCCGGGGAGTTTAATGTGTTCTAGGGAAAGTGACCACAGAGCCCTGCACAGAGCCCAGCCCAGGTGGGAGGGGGGCTGGTTGATTTGCTGGGGGGTGGGCAGTGATCCCAGCTCTGTGGGGTGATTCAGCTGCAGTGAGTTATGGGGCTGTTTGGAACACCTGGAGGCCCTGCAAAAAGGCCTCTCAGCTGATTTACCAGCTGCAGTAAAGGATCCTCAATGCCTGGGCTGTTCTGCTCTTGTTATTGTTCATTTGTCCCCTGTCTCTCTGTGCCACGGGCCTGGGATTACTTTGGGGAGCCCTTCGACATCTCCTGGGCACTCTTCACTGTAAGTAATGAAAGCATTGCTTTTACCAAGGCACTGCCAGGCAGCGTTTGTTTTTGTGGTTGCTGAAATAGCTTAAAAAATGGAGGTGCCAGTAGCTATGGGAAGCTGTATCGTGCTCATCTATGTGTCCATATGGTAGGACATGTTATGTCCTTCACAGCACAATGAGACATGATTGTGCCTAATTCCAATTTGTATGGCATCCCCATTAATGTCTCTTTAAGCCCTCCATTAAAGGCCCTTAATGTTAATTAAGTGGACTATGCCAATAAAGTTCTATTAGCTTCCCCCTATTAATTTAATATTATAGGCATTTAACAGATGTCTTAATTAGATGTTACACTGAAGGCTATGAGCAAAATTAAAACTAGGTCCTTGTCCTGAAAGGAAAGTTTCTGCTGTGATTTATGCTTTCTACAGCTTTGTTTGTTTTTCCTTCTGACCTCTTACAGGAAACCAAGAGATTTCATTTTAGAGAATGTTGAAAGGAGTAATGGGTGCAAGGCAGAATAATAACTTATGTCTAACAACTTTAATATGTATTGTTCTTACTTCACAGATAAAAATTCTCATTGGTGTGACATTACTATTTCCCCATATAAAATATATATCTGTAGCAAAACCACTGTTTTCCCCATCTCAAGGGCAATACTTCATATAATTGCAACAAAGATTTTTATTTCTCCACCAAGTGGGAGCTTTGGAGGCCAGTCAAGTGTTTTTGTAGGACCGGGGGTGGAGGTGGTGACGAGCTCTGGCTCTCCTGCCTTGTGTGCCCTGCAGTGCAGGGAAGAGCTCTGACTGCCCTCCCAACCCCACGTACTCACCTTAGGGGTGTCACTATGTGAGGAGCAGCTGTGTTCTCTTTAAAGAAATGACCCTGGTTGGCTACAAATGCTTGAATGGTGACAGGGAAAAACTTTTCCTAGGTACAAGTCTTTCATTTGATACTGAAATTGATTAAAAGCTTCTGAAAATTACATTTGTAACAAAACCACCATAGATGCACTTTTATAGCAGAAAAATGTTAAGCAATCTAAATAGAAGGATCCCTTCCACCTCCCAAACATGTCAAACCTGCCTAGTCAATGAGAGATTGCAATCTGGGCAATCAAAAATGAGGTATAAAGTAAAAAATATAAAAGGGGCTGAGGACAGACGAAGCACAATAGCTCTGTGGACAGAGGTTAAACATTCATAAGGCAATTCTGTGGGTAACTGAAATACAAAATTGAATGAGGGTCACTTCCATCTGTGAATTTCTAGCTTCAAGTGCTTCCCTCTTATGTGTTCCCTGCACTCTGCCATGACAAGGAGTGTTTATTGATACAGACGTATCTGACTTCACCCGAAAGTAGCAGGGTGTTAGTGAGCACTGGGGGCAGACGGCTTGCAGGGCTGCAGGACACGTTTGGCACGGTTACATTACACACAGCTGGTATCTGTAACAGCCCCAGGGAACGGGACACTCCAGGTAAAACCTGGCAGCTCAAACAATTTGCTTGCATGTGCCTGCAGCAGGCAAAGACATGCTGACGCTGGCCCAGGAACAATGATCACAAAGAGCAGTTGTCAGCACCTGCAGTCTCACTGCCAGCACATAACAGGCAGCTAAAGCCCAATTTATACAGAAGGCAACAGTAACATTTATTACAGAGTTATAAAATGTAATTTTCACTGTACAAATTTACAATTATAAACTGAAACAGAAGTAATTAATACTAATCATATAATTTTAATAGTCAGTATATATAAATAACAAAACAGATACAACCAATTTCAGCAGTCTGAGAGACTGCTTAAAGACAGCAGATACTGCTCATTCTTCAGTAAGAAGAAATGCTTTATAAATATTTCACATGGCTGTTGCTTTTTCCATCTGCCAGAAAACCTGCTCTTTGAACTGCAGGGAAACAGCAGACATTTCTGTGAATGCTTCTGACTTTCCATGAAATCACAGGTCAATAGTTCCTTTCAACTTGAATTTTTTTGCAGATCGCTCACTTGCTCTGAGCAGGAACTTGCTTCCATAGATGTAGGATATGAATCCATCAAGCTCCAAGCTGAATACGTTGTTAAGTTTGGGAACAACTGAAAATGCAAAAAGACACAAACTGACCAAAGTGGGCTAATGTAAATCCCTGTTATGGAAATATACTGACATACCAGGGGATGGTATTCACCTGTGGATTTGAGCCTTGACACATTTCAAAGTTTTTATACTTTATCAAGAGAAGAAAAATAACCCAAGCCTCCAAATTTAACTGGAATTACCAAAGTTAGTCCTCTTATAGGAGCATACAGTTAAGTGTTGCACTTTTTTTAAACTGCTCATTTCTAATGAGATGTGGTTTTGGTAAGATATTGGGCTGTTGGGTGGTGACTTCTGCCACTCTATGCAAAGAGCCAAAACCATTGATATAAACCAATGTACTCAGACATGCAAAATGAAGTGTGTTCAAGCATTTTTTTATGACTCAAGTGGTGAAAAGAACTGAAAAAAATGTTTTATATACCTTTTAACTTGTCCTCTTTAGTGATAATTTTGAAGACATGTTTAAATTCCTGTAGAATGATTCCTGTTATCCCAACATAAGAGGGGCACTTTGATTTTGTAACTGCAAGAACAGAAGTATCTATTAGAAAATTTCAGATGTTTATTTGCTCTTCTCCTGTTGCCTCATGATTTTAAAAATTAGTTTGCAATATTCTGAAATAATGCAGTTACAGTAATCACAGGTAAAATGGGCAGTTAACCTTTGCAACCAACAACATCATTTTGAAGAGTAGTAGTAAAGTAATTGGCATTCTAAGGAGAGAAAGAATCCATCAATATATGACCTCAACTATGTGGTTCTAGAGTTAATGATACTGAAAGGAATTTAAAAATAAGCACCTGAACTACAGGAGCATCCACTTAATTTCAGATGATGTTATACAAGCAAACAAACAGAATACCTGTAACAATGGCTCCATGGAGATCAGCTTTTAGCAGCTTGCCCTGAATCATATGGGGTTGCCTTGAAGGAGAGAATGGGATCAAAGAGGAGGGAAAAAAATTGTATGAACTGTCAGGTTTACAAAATGCGACCATAGCTGTTGTAATCATGGTCCAAGCTTACAGAAATAGTACTTATCAATTAACTACAGAGTTTCAAGCAGTAACTCAATAAAACTGGAAGTATCTACTGTATAAAACCCAGACTAAAATTAAATGCCAACGTACGCATCAGGTTTGAGCCCGTGGCACAGGTCTCTGATGTACTGTTTCCAGAGCTCATGGAGTGGGAGGAAGATGGCATATCTGCAGTAAAAAAGGATAAAAAGTATTATACAAAACTTAGTTATAAAAAAACCCCACTGATTGATTACTGAAGTAGTCTGTACTTCCAGAGTTAAGACTGACCTTTGTAAGTTACATAACCTTAAGTTACCCTGCAAGGTGACCCACTACAAACAGCTGGTTTGCTTTATAAAATAAGCACAAAGTATGCTCCTCTCTACCAACCCAAAACAGTAATGTGTTTTAGAGAATCAGGCTAAGACTGAAAAAATTTCTACTTTTTTTTCTACTTTTTTATCTCCCTGCTTACTCTGTTAGCAAAGCAGGGGCTTCATTCAACGTGATCAATTCAAGGGACCTTATGTAGCATTTTGACTCTCTGGTCACAGACAGTCCAACTTTAAAAACTGAAACCAGAGGTGATTGTGTTTGGGTTTGATTTCTTGTCATATTTAGGTACACAAAATGAAATGAACAGAAATGAATCTCTTGCAGACAAGAGAACTCTTTTCTCACAGTGAAATGCCACAAGTAGTGTGACTTTACATACTGAAGGGCTCCTATCCACACGCATGTGCTCCTGCTTTTACATACTTCTGATGTATTTCCACTTCACTACACAGAAAAGATATTCAAGGTCTTACCTTTGCTGTTCAGGTTCAATTTCAAACAGACGCAGCTCTCTCCTCTGCTTGGCAGTAAAACCTTTTGTCTTCTTCCTCTTTTGCTTGGTCTTTTTCTTGGGATAATGCTCAAGAACTACAGCCTTCCGAGTTAACATATCCTGGATAGCTTCAGCTTTCATTTTGGGCATGCTACGCTTCAGGAAGGCATGTACAAAAGTCTTGGCTTTTTCTGAGCCCTGGGGCTAAAGACATGTGAAAGGACACTTTAAAATAGTACGTTCTAATTAAATTAGAACTTGCTGCTGACTAGTGGTTTTATCAAGTCGGCAAAATCTCCATGGGAATGGGAGATCTTCCCGTCAGTGCCAGTGGAGGGAGATGTTCCCAAGCCGAAGCCCCTGCGTGCAGAGCCGAGCGCGGGCATAGCCCGGCCCGCGGGTCCGGCCCGGTGTCGGACTCACGTTTTGGAGGAAAAGCCCTTTTTTGCATTTTGTTTGAAACGGCGAGTTCCGAGCAGCATTTACAGGGGAAACCGGGGATCCAACCCACCCCCGGCCCTTCGGTGCCTACCGGGGTTTAAAGGACCGCGTAGGAGTGGGAATCGCCAGGTAACCCCCGGCCTGGCGTGCCGGGGCCCTGCGGGCCGGGCTGGTCGGTACCTGTAGGCGCAGCTCCCCGGTCTCCTCGGGCGGCAGCCGGCGGTACAGCTGCCCTGCAAGGCACGGCGGCGCACGGTCAGCCGGGGCGGGCGCTCCCCTCCATCCCTCACCCTCCATCCCTCGCCCCGCATCGCCCACCCTGCAGCCGTCCTCCTCCATCGCCCACCGGCGCCCGCCCCCCATCCCTCACCTTCCACCGCCTAACCTGCATCCCTCACCCTTCAACCATCCCTCATCCTCCATCGCCCACCAGCGCCCGCCCTCCACCGCTCCCCCTCTATCCCTCAGCCTCCACCGCCCTGCCCTCATCCCTCACCCGCCATCCCTCATCCTTCACCCTCCCTGTGCCCCGTCCCTCTCTCTCCCCTCTCCCCGGCCCCCTCACCCTCCATGACGCCCGGCGCAGCCGGCGCGGGGCGATGACGTATCGGGCGCGCCTGCGCACAGCGGCGCTCCGAGCCCTGGCCACAAGGGGACGCCCGCCTCCCGCGGAACCCGGCGGGCTCCCGTGAGGGGAGCTGTTCTAATGATTGGCTATTATTTACCGCTCTTTATGTATTATTTATTGTTTACTGAGAGAATTAATAAATTCTCTCAGGTGGGAGACACTGAGCAGCAAATACTTCATTTACTACCATGGGGGAATTTATTTTTAAAAAGCCCTGTCAATCCTACCTTCTGTAACACAGGCCACCTCATTTTCTGTAGTCATCCAGCACTTGAGCATGGTCATGGACACGCGGAGCACACGAGTCTGTTGTTGGAATATTGCCGTGTTAGTGTCCTTCCCATACTAACAGCAGAGTCTGGACACTCGTGGTGGGCAGCCTGGCCATGTCAATCCTCACTTCTCTCATCCTGCAGTCACTCCCACCACGGATGCTGGGATAGAAATTCCCATCTTTCCATCCTGCAGACTCCTCATCTCTCACTTTGTTGCCTCATTTGTTCTGGAAATCTCTCCCAGGATTTACAGATGTGGTACTGGAGCCAGCCACTGCCCAAGCTCAGGGGGCCATGGCAGGAGCAGGTCCTCTCTGCCCTTCCCAAAGTTCCTGCTATCCCACTTACCTTGCTAGGAGAGAGAAGTTTTTTTCCTAGTCCCATCCAGTCCTACAAGGCCTCCCCAGCCATAGGCACTGCAGGCAGTGCCTGGCTCTGTTCTCAGCAGGTAACAGTGCTTGGAACTGCACCCCCAGCAACGTGAGATCTTTGGTTAAAATCAGCCCTCATGTTCTAGCAAGCAAGGTCAAGACACAGGAAGATGCCACTCACTGTGAGGTTTACGTACTCTTTACACACCAGGGCCTCTTTCCTCCTGGGATAGGCCTAAGTCCTGCTCACTTGCAACACAGAAGTATCTTGACACCAGAGTGGCCAATTCCTTTTCCTTGCCAGCCCAGTCCCAACTCCTGCAATCCTCTGCTCAGGCATGATTGCTCTCCAGCTACAGAAGAGATTTATATTCTTGTCACATGGCGATATTGGCTTAGCAGATAATTAAGCACTGCTTGGTAAAGGATATTTGGGGAGGGAGTTACTGAGGCAGGGTATAGGAAACATGATGATTTTGTTGAGTGCTGCTGTGGGGCACAAAGGTACTAAAGTGATCCCTAACAGGGAATGAAATAGATCTCTCTGGATGTGTGTAAAGGAGAAAGGGCCGGTCTCTGCAGAGTATTAAGCATGAACAGCAGCTGGTTTGTATCACAAACCTCCTGACAGTTAAGTACATTACCACAGCAAGTGGATCTCTTGGTTTTACAAAGCATGGGCTCCTTGAGTTGTCATTGCTACTATGAGAAGATCAATTTTCATGAATGGAGTACCAGGATAAACGCTATGGGTCTTTAGGGCCTTATGAGTGCTCCTTCACTGGATTTATGCTGCAATTCTTAGGGCACTTCAGGGATTAATAGTCAAATCAGTGTTGGCGGTGCTGGTGTTGTAAATCCAATGATCCAGGCTAAACTGGTGCCTGGGGAAACCAGTCTCTTCCAACAGCTCTACATCTTCATTCCCCAATTTATCTTCAGATATAATGTCTGAGGGAGCGAGATCAGTACGTCTGTGTGTGTCCCAGCAAGAAGGCTCTGCGTCAGAGTCAAGACTCACATCAAATAAACATGAAAAAGAATAGGTGAAGAAACTGAGAAACCACAGAATAGGCAAAGGTAGTTTGTAGATAAGAAAAAGAAGGCTCAGAGAAATGAGGAAAGATGGGTAAGATGTGAATATAAAGTGATGTGGAAATATGCCAACAAAGTAACTGTAATGCATGTTTTGGGATGTGCAGCACCCTCTCTTAGAGTTTTGAAGCTTTTTTACTTCAAGTAAATCACCTTGGAATAGGCTTGTAGTGATGAAATTCCCTGATATATGTTATTAATACCATGTCATAGGTGCCAACATTGGCCTTTCTTACCCAATTAAATCTATGGGGCTTTATTTATTGCTCTCCAAAAATACTAACACCCCCCACACCCCCATGCAAACCCCTTCCTTGGACACAATCTACCTGTGTGCCCTAGGGGAGGATATTCCTGTACCTGTTGGGCTGCTGAGCTGCAGAGATGGGCAAGAACCTGTGTGCAGGCCAGGCTGGGGAGCAGCAGTGTCCTGGGAGAGCTGGGTGGCTGTGGAGCAATTACACAAGGAGCTTTATAGTGACAGTCACAGAAAGCTAAAACTTGAGATGTGAAGTGACCAAAGAGAGCAAAATTAAAGATATTTGTGACACAAGGATTGCAGATCAGTGATTTTTTAAAAAAAAGTAATTATGAACTGAAGTGAGAGATGAGTGTGAAGTTAACTGGTGTGTGCAAAAAGTCACTGGGCTGTAATCACTGTTATACTTTTGCTGACTGTCAGTGATGCAGAAAATAAATACTGTAATTCTCTAGAAGGACTGTCTCAGCAAGCATTTGAGCTCTCAAGATCAATATAGTTTATTCCTCTTGGCCAAATTGTATTAGCAGCGGAATTTGGTCCCTAGGGACATCTGTACTGGTGAAAATAATTTCCGTTTAAAGCCTCTGATCTGATTTCCTCTATCCAGATAATACAATTCCCACCCCCTTCCTATGCTGTGCTGAAGCAGCGTCCATCCAGTCTGTGTCAGCCCTGCCACCATCCCAGCTGCTCCTGCCTGCAGCTGGCCTTGGCATTCTGCTCCTGGCATCTCCTTTGGGCCTGGAGGAAGCTCCATGCCAGCAGTTTTAGGTCCCCTTAGCTGACCATACCCAACACACCTGTTCCCTCCCAGCCCTGGCTGTGCAGCCAGGACCTTTCCAGGGAGTTAGGCCTTGGGGTTCCCTGGAAAACCTGTCCTGGAAAGGGTCATGTCTAGGGGTGGTGGTGGGTGGGCAGGGTTAAATCGGCTGTCCAGTCCAGTGGGTACACGGAGTGATTGACATGAGTAGCCTGGATTTTCATCTCGCATCAGCATAGGTTTGCCAGAGGAAGGTTTGCAGTGTTTGTGTGTGCAAGCCCAAACTCCTGCATTAGGGGCTTGGTTGACTGATTTTAGATTGTTGTGGCTGACTGACGAGCAGCATCTTTTGAAGTACCCTGTATCCCTCAAATGTTTCTTTTCCACATATTTTTCCATTAATTTTTCTGCTTTATCAGCTCGCCCTTAACTCATGGCTTGTCATCGTGTTCTGCCCCTGCCCCAAGCTGATAAACTGTCCTTCCCAGCTGAAGGTTCATTATTTCCTTGCAGTCCTGGCTCCTTCTCATCTCGAATCGCAGCTGCCGCTTCAGGGCACACAAAAAAGACTGGCTTGTCTGTGGCTGACAGAAACAAGAAAGTGCTCAGAAGCATAGTCCAAATAGATCTCAGTGGCACAGAAATCAGAAGCAAATGATAATCCAAAAATGTTTTCAGAAAATCCCAATGATTTAATAGCTGGGTTTTAAAAAACAAACTGAAACAAGGCAGGTTTTCTGCAGGCTGTGCCTGTCCCCACAGCTGCTCACACTAGAGGGCAGCCCGAGACTGTCTGTACAGTGCTGCTGGAAGTCAGCTCACTGTTTCAGAGTAACAGATAAATTTTTAAAAGTTTACAAATTGTGTCCTCTTTTGGAAGAAATGTGCCTGTTTGCAGCTCGGTTTAGCGTACAGGACTCCAGTTCCCCCATACACCAGCCTCTTCAGCATCACAGTATCGGGGAAAAGAGGATTTTGAAGGAATTCAATTTCACCACAAGTTAAGGAGGCCACTCTTTAAACACCAGTATATTCTTATGTCAAAATAAGAAGCTATATCCGTCTTAAAAGATTTAAAATATGGGCAACCCTAGAATACCTGGAGATAACTACTGCAAACTACAGCTACCCAGCCTTGCCTCACAGAGCAGCCCTAAAATAGCAACACTTGCTCCCCAAAACAGTAACGAGCAGTCAGAAAAGCTGAGGCGTTGGCAGCTGACATTTGGTTTCCCTGCATGCTGGATCACGTATGATCCAAACACACATCAGCATGACAGGCACCACTTCTGCTCCTGAACAGCTTGTATTTACTAATTAATACCAGCATTCAGCATTCACGTATTATTCCATGACAGTCTGTCTCACAGTCATTACTTTTGTTATGCTTTGAGTCTCATTTAGATCTTGTTGAATATTCTATTTTAAAACTTAATTAACATTGGCTCATGTGTGATAGGGATGTATGATGCAAAAACGAGGATTAAGAATAATAAATTAGAAAGTAATAATAGTCATTGGAGTTATAGCAGATTGACTAGTTTAATGTATTTCATTTGGTTTTGGTTAAACTACATAACATTAACATAATTCATTAAAATTTGAAAATAATACAGGTGTATTGAAAACCAAAGGTGTGTGTTAAAATAATTTGTGTTTCACTGAGGCATCTTTTGCTGTGTTTCTCGGGGTCAGAGGCGGGGAAGGGCACCCTGCAGGTCGGGGGGCTCTGGCTGGGACCGTGGGCACTGGTGCCTCTGACACCCCGACCCACGAGGGAGCAGGAGGCTCCAGCCACGCTGGGCAGTGTCTGCAGCACAGCCACCTCCTGCCCAGCTCCCAGCCAGCAGGGGCTTCCTGCCAAACAGCCACCGTGCTTGGGGTTACAACCGGTGTGAAATCCCAGGAAAGCTGAGAAGGGTCATTAATTGAACAGATACCAATTTCTCATTTTTCCTCTGTAATGAGGCATCCTTCTCAAAAGCATCACTCTCAGCAACTCTGTTCCTGCCAGGCTCTTTGGAAGCAGCGTGCTGAGGCTGTCAGGAGTGAGCCATTCCTTTTAACACAGCAAATCTGCTTGTGCACCTCCAAAGGGTGCAGTTGCTGAGAACACACGGGAAGGGCTCCTCTGCAGCACTCAGCTTCAGTCCTGCTGGTTTGAACATGTCTGTCACAACACGGCAGCTCACGAGAGTCCTGTGCAGGGGACCTGTGTATCTCAGGTAGTGTGACCCAGAGAAAAACAAGTGGGAACTATTTGTCTGTTGAAACTGGTCTAAATGAGCCCTATTGCCACAGTCAGCACCTGAACCAGCAGGGTCCTGAGCTGCTGCCTGAGGCAATCTGAGAGGAGAGCTGCGATTCCCAGCTGTTACGGAGCAGTGCATACTCAGGGTACTGCTAACCTGTAACGCTGCCTGGGACTGTGCTGGTAATGCATGGAGGCAGTATTACTTTTATAATGTTCCTTGTATCTACACTGGCGTTTTATCAACCAATTATAGAGGCATCAGTGACTGTATAAAGTGTGACCCAAACCATCAAGAGGAATTCAGCTAAATTCCCCCTCACTGGACTGCAGTAGAGGGCACTGAGCTGTGCTCAGGACTCTCTCAGCTGTTCTACATGAAGTTTTCATCCATGGGAGTGTGAAAAGCAGTCACAGCATCTGAGGGCTTGGACTCCCACTGCAGGCAGGGTCCTTATGAGCAGTGGCCAGCTGCTTGCACAGAGCTGGCGATGAGGCTTTCAGCTCCCTGTCTGTAATCCCACTTCTTCTGAGCTGCCAGAGTGTGGTGGGGCAGTGAGGGGGTTAACGCTGCAGCAGTCCTTCAGTAATTGAAAAGAAAAAAGCCCATCCAAAGCTAACCAAAACAACCCCCTGTTTGAGGTCAGTGCTCTAGTAAGTGCCTTTTAAAGGAACAATAACGTGGTGCAATAGAAAATATTCTGTCTCTCTCTTCAGTAGAAATCTGATAAACCACGGAGAGAGGCAGGTGTCCAAGGAGATAAAAGTAATAAATGTGGCTGCAGTTCGGGAGTGAGTTAGGCTGTCAGGCTGGTAATTAAATGAAAGCCCTCTCAGGAAATGCTGGAAGCTAATAGATATACATGGAGATGCCAATTCATTTGCCTCAGCAATATATGTTAATTTTAGCATGGGATTAATTTATACATTTTGCAGTGGGATGAAATGGCAAGGGTGGGAGGGGGAGAGCTTTCATCCTGCCAGTGATTATTTCAGGTGGTAGAGATTATTAAGCACCTTATACTTGTTAAGAACAGAACACTGTGCAAAAATGGGAGAGAGAAAATGTTTAATTTAAGTACATTCTCTAAACAGAATTAACTAATCACAGGCTTATACCTGACCCAAAGCACACTTGCAGACAGCTACCAGGGGCTCCTTGGCTTTGCCACAGCTCAGTAAGTACAGAGCCCTAGTTAGCAGGTAGCTCAAGTCACTCTGTGTTGCTGTGGTTTAAAGGATTTCTGAGAGTTACGTGAGTGTGAAATGAGGAGTGCTGCAGGGGTGGATCCTGCCACAGGAAGAACAGCGATTCTTTGGGACTACAGGAACCTCAAGGATGGATGCTTTGGCAAGTGTACAGAGGAGCTGCAGGAAAGGACAGCCTCGTATGTAAGAGCACGCTGAGAGAGCTGGTAATCACCAAGAGCTGGTGATCTTCAGCAGAGCTGGTGATCTTCAGCAGAGCTGGTAGTCACCAACAGAGCTGTGCGTGCCATGCAGGCTCGGGGCAGTGAGCAAATCACTGCTCAGGACCCCGTCAGCTTTAGCCGTGTGGCCATGGAGCTGCCCAGCTCCTTCTGGTTTGTGGTTGTCCTGTTCTGGAAGAAAACTTAACTCTGAGGCCAGGCAGACACTGAAGTGGGGGAGATGTTTTCCTGGGGCGGAAGGCAGTGAGGGGGCTGTGACCCTGCTGTGCCCTCAGGAGGTGGGTGTTTGTGTGTTACCGTCCCCCTCTGAGGTAATTTTTGAACCTCGCATCACTTCAGTGCTATTTGTACAGGCACTGAGCTGTCATGTAGCATCCCTGCAGCTCTCAGGTGCACAGCTGAGGACAGACACGCTGCTCCCCGTGCACACTCAGGCCTGTGGTGAGTCCGGAGCTGCCGGTGCCTGTGGGGGTGTCTGCCAGGGCCCTCCGCTGCCAGCAGTGCCAGGTGCTGCTGGGGACACGAAATGAGGCCCTGATTTACACATCCAAGTGTGGCAGTAAGGGCTTGTCTATGAGTATTTCAGCGCTGAAACTCACACTGCGGCACAGGAGGCTTCTTTCTAAAAAAAGCCTTCTGATCTGTAAAATTATCAGCATTGAGGCAGCAGAAGCAAAGCAGATTTTCCTTTATTTTCTTCTGCCTTAGAGGAGGAATACTCACCCTTCAGTATGATTACAGCCCATTTACCAACACTTCTTTTTTAAAAAAATTCAGACTTACACTTTGGAACAGTCAGAAGGAAGAAGTGCTTCTTTTCAGAGCCTGGAGCAGTCAGCACAAGGGTAAAGTTTATTTAACGAAAAGAATATTTCCAGCTGAGTACATATTGTGAAATTACAGGTCCATTTAAAGCAAAATAGAAATGGTTGTGGGTCAGGGTCAGGGAAGGAAGATAATGACATCTGCGAAGTGCATCCAGCAACTGTCTTCAAATTTAAAAGTTTTTTTTATAGGATATTTTTTCTTTTCTTTGTGTAATTATGCAAAATAATAGAACTTAAAAATGTACTAGATGCTGAAAGCAAGGTCGAGGCTTGCTCAGGGATTGCAAGTAGAGGCATTATAAGTGGTGTCTCAAAGCTGACTGGTTTCAGAGTTATGGGCTCTGTCTTTCCAGGATGGAGGTCTGTGTCCTTCCTGCCCACACACATGTCCCTAAGGGTTGTCCTCCCAGCATGGCTGGCCAGGGCAGGACCCTGAGGGACCGCACGAGGGCTAGCCCTGGCTGCACACTCCTTGCTTTACAGCCATTGCCCTGATGCTACAGAAGTCACCTCGATCCTTTTTGTTCCAGGCTGCAGCTGTCAAAATCCCCACTCTATATGAGACAGAGAGTTGTTACCCACTTTTGATAACGGTACTTTTAGGTGGCTCTTGCCACTCTTGCTACACAGCCTGGCTGCTGTGTCTCCTCCCAGGCTCTGCTGTAGTGTCCTTCTGTCCCTGCTCCAAGGGCTCTCAGTGTTTCCTTAACACTGGGAGCTGAGCTGGGAACAAACATAGGAATATCCTGGAGGTCCTACCAGCATCAGCCGTGTGTGTTTGCCTGTGTGAGCTGTGGGAGACATGGAGGAATCGGGAGAGCTCATATCATTGCAGGAGGGGCTCCTGTGCCAAGGAGATCATCTTAATGAAACCTTCCCTATCACCTGAAGAGTGACTTCCAGGGATTTTAAGGGACTGTCGGGCATGCCTTAGTATGTGTTTGTCTTGACACTACTGAATCATACTGAGCCCTTCCATGACCCTGGCATTTAAACACAGATGTTGTGTGTTGTGTGTTGTCCTCTTCTTATGAATTAAAACAAAAAAAAAGAAGGTGGAAATAATAATTTCCCTCATTGTCTTGCATGTAAAAATACCAGACTCCACAGCTGAGACATTCTTGGTGCCCACACAAATACACAGAGTCTGTTCTGGGGGTAGAAAATGGGGATGATCCAATTGCAAGTGTAGACGTGTCCCATGCAGCTCAGATTCCGATCTCTCTGGGAAGCACCAAGAAATTCCCCATCTTTGGACAGAGGTGATGACTGAGCAAAGCAGCTGGAGCCCTCGTTCTCCCTGAGTGCCCGAGGAGGCGTTTCCAGAGCCTGGCGCATCTCCAGGTGCGGCACAACAGCTCCGCTCCCAGGTCCTGCTGCTGCCACGAGCTGTGCTTTAAAACCAGCTGAGCCTCCCACATGGCAGCGTGATTTACTCAACCACTAAGATATTGGGTCAGCCTTGTAAATCATTTTAATTATTTCACTAAACAGGTTGTGGAAATACATCAATAGAAAATATGGCATTTAGGCTTACAGTGCTGTGCATTCATTATGGGGAAGGAATTATATTAACTGATTTAGGAGCTAATAATAACTGAAAATAACAATTTAATGGAAGCCTTCCAATCCTGCACTTTCAAAGCAGGATACAGCTATATGCAGTCTACGCATTTTAATCTCAGTCAAGTATACAGAGCAATCTTTTGACTCTCAGAGAAATGTCAGTCAAGTACAAGTACTTGCAGACTTTCAGCATCCCATAAATTACATTATAATAAAACCAAAACAAAGAAACTGTCAACAACCATTTTTACATACTGGCAGGGTCACACGAACCAGGCACACGAAAAATAAGAAAATATATTGCAATCTAACAAAGTGAAAGGGTTGCACAGCAGGGGCTATTTTCCTCTTGCAGTTTGTATTTCTGTGAGACCGTAGTTGGTGCTGCTGAGCTTGAAGGACACTTCTCTCTCTAAAATATTGGGGTTTTATCTCAAACATCTGAATAGCAAATATAGGCTATATTTCTCTGAATATGTACTATATGTGATTTATATATGCAAGGAGACAGGGAGGAAAACAAACCAGAAAAACCTAATCTCACCTGTGCAGCAAAAGCCAGGTCTCACCACTTAGTAGTTGGGGTCAGCATTGCTCTGTTACAATTCTTTTACTGTAGCTGAACTTAATTTGGTATGCTGTGTCCTGGTTTTCTTAATGCATGCATGACAGGCACCTGTGCTGTTAAAATATTTCCTCCTGAAATAAGCTGTACATTGTGACTCTTTAATGCCTTACTGGCCATCGAGTAACTGCTGAACCCAGCAGCAGGACTGTGGGCAGAACTCGAGCTGCAATCAGATAGTGCCCCTGTGTCAGGCTGGTTTGAAAGTCTGCAGCCTCCTGATAGGCAGTTGTCACACCAGCTATCTCCATTCTGCTTTGCAGGCAGAGTTAAGCTTTTCTTTAAGCCCTCAGGCTAGATAGCTTTGGACGCACTTCATCACACCCCAATTAGCCAGGGATGCATGACAAAACCCATTATCAGTTCATTTAGTTGGGAAAACACCTTATTTTGCTTCTTGGTTGAGCACGTGAAGAAAAAACACATGCCCTTTTTCTCCACCGAGAAAAGCTTGTTTTAGAGCAGACTGAAACTTTGAGCTGTGTCAAATCACGCTGCTTCTGCTTATTTACCTGTGTCCTTGAGCTCCATCCGGCTGTTTTGGGAATGCTAAGTGTTGCTAAAATAAAAATAAATGGCTTCAGCGTGACCGCAGAACTTTCTGAGAGCATTCCCCATGCAGGCCATGCAGGACGTGTGTCTGAGCCCCCAGAGCAGGTGAGATTGTTTCCCCGGGAAAATGGTCCCCAGAGCTCCCCACACCGCCTACCCCCCTCACGGTTTTGCAGTTGCACTCCCGGCTGTAAACAACAAACAGGACGGATGCTTTTCCCAAGTTCTGTAAATGCCAGCAGCAACAGATGAGCACTGAATGAAGGGAAACGTGCTGGCTGAACACATGGCATTTTCATGGCCCTGAACGTGAGCACGGCTTCCTCTGGTGCTGCTATGCTCCAAAAATCCTGCAGTGGCAAGGTTTGAATTACCCGGGGTAATGAGCCTAAACTGGGTTGACTTTTCCATGCACATTTACAAGCAGGTTGACAAACACTTCCTGAACCCAGCAAAGCTCCTTGCATTAGCTTTTGAGATGGTTTTCTTAACTGAAACGCTTTAGTCTAGCATATGTAGTGTAAGACCTCCCTGGTCATTAAATAATTAACTCAGGTTCATAAAGGGAGTTTATGTTCTTAAAAAATATTGCAAAAGGTTCAGCTACTCGCATTTGACACTGTGGCAAGCTGGATTTAGTTCCTTTTATTCAGTCTTGTTATTAAGTCATGTTACAGCTCCCATTCTGACCGGAGCCTGGTGTGGTTGCTGACTGCTCTGTGCTGGGGCTGGAGCCCCTGGTCCTGAGGGAGCCCACCTTCTGTCTCTCCCTAGTGCTGGGGAACTGCAAGGTGGCCACACTGACAGATCCCCCGGGATCAAAGCACAGGTAGGTGTTCAGTTTTGGTCTTCCTGTCTTGTCAAACCCTGCTTGCTTCTCTAGAGACTGAAATGCCAGGGTTATTAATTATTAAAGGATGTCATAAGGAGTCTGGCTGTGTGGTTCTTGGCTAGCTTGGGTGCAAAGTCATTATCAGTGACTTAACCATAAATGGAGGTTCATTCTAACCAGGATTGCAATTAGCACCTTGCTGTGCATTTAACTAACTTGAGACTTTCATACCACTATACTATAAAAGTTGAAATTATATCCAGGCACTCTGTAAATGGATTACACTATTATCATTATTTGTAGCACTGAATGATTGTACTTTTGCTGTCTTGCACTGGATTAGCATAAATGAATAACAAACACGAGTGTATTTGGTAAAGACCATAAAGTAACTGATGTTTCCTTAATCAAACTGTAAATTTTCATTGTCTCATTTGATTTTGTTGCCTTTAGCTTCTCTTGTGCACTTTCTCAAGTGCTGCATTCCCCTCAGGGTAACAGGTATCACTGACAGACATGGTTCAGGCTAGATCATCACTCAGAACGGTTATTCCTTGGCCTGACTTGGATTTAGATGTGCACACTGTATTTTTGTCCTGAAGGTTTATCAACATTCCTAAGCAAGCGCAGCTCCGGAGCTCAGGCACTGCTTGGCTCCATCGGAGTGAGGCACACTGGGTAGGCACTGCTGGCTTCCCGGGGCACTGTAATTCAGTGTAGCACTGGGGGGTGTTTCAGCAGCATCCTAATTCCTATCACAGACACAGGATGACTTTATCTAGGGAAAACACGCTTTTAAATCTTGAGGCACTTGAGGGTCCCTTCAGGAAGTGATGGGTGGCTTTTCCTTGTGCTCCCACTGTCCGTGCCTGCTCAGAGCAGTGGGAGCAGCAGTGGCTGTCCTGCCAGACCAGAGAGTGTGAGGCTGAGCTGTGCCTGGGACACTGGGCAGGAGCTTTCCTGAGCTGCACTGGCCATGGACCCAGAGGCCTGGCAATACAGCCCCTGCCATCCTGCTTTCAGTGCTTTGGAGGGCATCCCAGAAAACACAGACAAATTAAGAGTCCTCACCACCATGCTGGTGATGCTCCATAGGCTCCACAGAACTGATTCTCTGATTCTCAGAGCATAGACTGACCCCCAGCCCAGGGCTGCCTGATGCCAGGAGAGGGTACGTTAATTCCCAAGGGGGAATTTAGTTCTCAGATCCTTGGCCAAAATCTGGCCAAGCTGCTCCTCTCTGTGTCACAGCCACCACCACATTGCTCTTGTGAGGCAAGGATGAGGCAAAGCCAAAGGGTGTCAGAGTCCTGGCACCGACCTTCCTCATGGCCTAAGAGCACAGACACCCTCCCTGTGGGGCTGGTGACACATTTGTAAAACTGCAAAGACAGTTGGTTGATGACATACTGACAGGTATCCATCACTTGGATCAACTCTGACAACTCTGGAAGCACTGAAATGCAACCGTCCAGAACAGTAAGTAAATAAATTACAGCATAGACATTAAAAAGAGGCTCTGCCATGGGAGTTTAGAGCTAAATCTCATGTTTAATAGACTGTTAATACAGATGGACTCTGTCAGAAAAAAAAAGAAATTAAAAGCTATTATAAGAACACAACCCTTGGAAATCAGAAATATGCTACTAATTTTTGCCAAACAGTTGACTTTGACTGTCAGCCTAAATATCAACACCTGCTTAGGTGCTATACTGAACACCCTAAAACCCAAAATGTGTCATGATACTCACTGGATTGTCACACCAACTTAAAAGCCTGAAAAATATTTAGTAATGGAGAATTCCTATTTTAGTTTATTAAAAGAAATCAATTACTTCAGATTTCCAAGCAAAATTTCAAGAAAATCAAAAAATAAGAGCCCATTTTATGTGGTCATCTATTTTTTCATCCTATATAATACTCCCAAAGACTTAACCTGTTGCTTCCTATTTCAAGGGTAATACTAACAGAGAGATGAATGAAAATTTTTGACAGACCTGGTCATGTAATAGAAAAAAAGGTAACACCCCCTTTCCCATCTTCCCCATAGTAAATCCCCAAAATTTCCTATTAGAAAAGTATAATCTTCAATTGAACTGTAAACATTTTTGAATTATTTATGAAGATCTTGGTAATTTAGTTTGTATTTCACTACAGATGATTTTCCATATGAGATTTAAGAAACAGTTCAATAATAACAGGAAAGGAAATCTATACGCAACAAATAGGGAAATCCATTAACTAACTCTACATCACAGTCCTCTTCGATTCAACTCTTAATGTAACTGTGTTTTACTTGGAATGTCCATAATTGCTATAATTAGAAGGCGGGCAGTCACCAGAGGAGAAATAGGAGATTTCAATCCACTCATTGGCATTAGCACAGATCCTTAAAAAAGCCACTTTGTTCAGTGCTAAATTTTGGATTGTCATTGTTGCAGATCTGAAACACGTATTTTTTTTAACTGCCTTCATTTATAATATGATCCATCTCTACTCAGCAGAGGTTGCTGGGTTTTATAAACATGGTCTAAATTCAGCAAGAAATCCCCACTCCGCCCTCCCTTCCTCCTCCCCGTCCCTGTCACACACGGCATCTGCTGCTCCGGGGCAGGACAGGCTGATGCAGGGGCTCCTCATGGCCTGCCTTGCTGGGATTCTTCAAGCCTTCATCTTGTTCCGGTTGCTTTAAGACCTGTTAGTTTTCCTGTGGAATAATTACAGCTGCTCCTGCAAGAACAAAACCCAAGCCTGGTCCCCCCTTGCCCACAGTGAAGCTCCCGGCTGCCTGGCAGCCCCCATTGCAGCACAGGATCTGCACCACTGCACAGAAATGCCATAAAAGCTCAAAAACAGCAGAAAAGAAGGAACCCCCCCATCTTTACTCTGCTCTAAGTAGATGCTTTACCATGTGAACACTCTCTCTATCCATCAGCAGCAGTAATTCACCCATGTTGGTATTTTACTGCTCTCCCACGGCTTGCAGCACTGCTTTTCCCTGACCTGGAGGCCCAGAGCCCCAGGGTGATGCAGGTGGTGTCCCACAGGCCCACAGCTCATGGGGCTTCAGGGGCAGAGCCCCCTGGGCAGGGCTGGCAGAGCCCTCCCCCTGCCCAGTGACACCAGCCAGACATGCTCTTGCTGCGCATTAATATTCTCACAACAACCCCCCTCCAATCAGTCTTTGCTAAAAGCATTAATTAAGACTTTAACATTTCTGATCCCATCAATTTTCTGTTCTCTTCTTATTAAATAGATGTACTAGGGGAGCTTGAATAATAACTACACAAAGTTTGGGGATAATGAATAAATGAACTTTGCCAGCCTCTGGCTAAGCATGAAATTTGCTGTGGAGTAACAAATGCAACAGAGGCAGCTCATACATTAACCAACCTAGTTTTGACACAGAAGTTTGGGAGCACATTATTTACTTACTTACTAATTCTGAGCGAGACTAGGCTCCAAAATGTTTTATGCAGGAAATGACAAATGACATCAGACAGTCTTTTGCACTCTCCATCACAGCGTGAAGCTGCTCACTCACCCATCTTCCCTTCAGTGGGTCTGGCCCTCTTGCCACGCACAGCGAGGCTTTCAGCACTGCAGGCTCCATTTTCCTCAGGAACTTTGCCAGAAAAGGAGCACACCACAAACTCGGTAATTTTGTTTTTTACTTGCTAGGTCTTGGCACTTTGAAGGTCACCCGGGTGCTATCAAACTACTTTTGTTCCATGTATTTTTACATGTGCATGGCTCTAGCACCAGCTCTGTTGCACTGCTGTAAATCCATTTGTTTTTGTGGAAATCCATTAACTCGCAGTGAATTTATGGCAGTATAACTGTGAGCGAGCTGCAGCTGATGGCGCAGACTGGAAATATTACAAGGAAAAGTGCAAAGTTCTATTGATTTTCTCTCAGGAAAAATGTGTGTTTCCTTATGATTATATTACAGATGACTCAGCTCTGGCCCCCAACAGCCATCCCTCATGTTCCCCTGCTTGCTGGCTGTGCAAGGAGCCTGTGCTGTCCCCAGAGAAGGGACCGAGGCTGCCTCCCTGGGCACCCCCCGCCCCACCCGCGGTGCTGGGGGACTCTGTGCCCGGCTCTGTGTGGCACTGCAGGAGCCACACCACCCTCCCACGGCTCTGCAGCACAGGCACTTACTCCTAATCGATTCTGACAGCAGACACCACGAGGAATGCTGAGATTTATGAAAGAGCAAGATTTGCCACTAGCCTCTGTCCATTAAGGGTATGGCAAAACCCTGCTTTGCCCTTTGTAAATATAAGCAGCAGAAGTGAGGCAGTTGCCCTTTTCAGAAGAAAGAGCACTCTCAAAGGACAGATGTTTTAGCAAAAGTTCTCAACACACTCACAAGCAATAAGGCTCCAAATTCTTTACAATTTTTCTTTAAAACGTTTCTCATTCCTTTAAGTGCTTTTTAAAGACAAAATACTGTACTGAAAGCTGCAGTCTCCTTTTTAGCCAGTTATTTTCCCTGCACTACAGGAAGATGGGGCCAATTATAGGCTGTGTATTTCGCAAAAAAAAAAATGCTGCCCTGAATGTGGAAACCACAGCCCCAAAACCTGAAGGACTCATTTTGCACATTTTTAAAGGCAGAAATATAGTGAAGGTAAAGGTAAAGCCAGCTTATTTCGGCAATCTGCTCACCTGTTGAAGTTATCCTATGTGCTGGGAACGAGTTCTCTCCGCCTGTGTACAGGTCTTCATTGGAAAGAAAAGATGCCTGTTGCTCTTCCTAGAAGAGATTTTTCATCAAATCCCCAGGTTATTGTTTCGTATTTCTGAGGTTTTATGGAGAATTGGAATATAAGAATAGTTATTCCTACTGTGGCACACTTAATTCTGATCTCAGAAAGGATAAAAAAGTTATTTTTAGTTGTAGATTTAATATTTTTTCACCTTTAATGTGATTAAAGTCTAAAAGACCTTGGTAATTCTACTCCTGTCCTTGCACACAAAACTTGCTGCTACATCCCTTTGCAGGTAACAGGCTACAAAAGGAAGGGAAGGACAAACTCAAGACGATTGATATATTTCCTCCAAACCACACAGGCTGTCATTCAAGATACAATGTACTCCGTAAGTGATGAAACAAAAGTATCAGAGCAAAGCAGATACCTGCTTACTCGGAGACCAGCTATTTATTTAGATCAATTTAGGCAGATTTTCTTCTTCCTCTTGTGGAAAAAAATTTAGTTGTCTCCCTTAGAAAGAAGTTGAGGTCCTGAGAAATACTCTCTGTCCTTGTGAAAACAGCAGCAGCGATGAAGAGCTGGCCAGAGGACCCCCAGTGCAAACACAGGCAGGTTTCACTTGCGTGACCAGCCCTTGGTTGAAGGGCTAGAGCTCTCCTGACATTGCAGGCTCCACACACACCTCTGCTGGAGTAACTGGCCTTGAGCAAATTCCCAGACAGGAATGCCAGTATTAGTTTAGATGGTCCAACATGCAAATCTTTTCCCCACCTATCTGTTCCTTCCAGGTTTGGAAGCCCTCCCATGTGCACATGGAGTGCTCACAACGACCACCTCCTCCCAGTTCTTCCAAAGAGCAGTTTGGCTTTTTGTGTGAGGATTATGGATTGTTCCCAAATCCTACAGCTGGCAGTAATAGGATGAACATTACTGCAAAGATTTTACCACCTGTGGAGCCCCATGGGGAGTTTGCCCCAGTACAAGAGGCTTTCATTACCAGTGTAGCAGGGCATATCCAACACAGATCTGCTTGGTCTCAAACCCAGTGAGTGCAAGTGGCACAAATCCCTGGCTGTCATTGGCAGCCCTAGAAAAAGGAAATCCTGACCATCATTACAATCCCTGACCAAGTTGCAATCCCTTCCTGCCCTCCTTCTAGAAAAGGACTCGGGTACGAGGTGAGGCACTGGCATGGCCTGTGTTTGCTCTGCAGCTCCTGCAGGCAGAGTCCTGCTGCCACTGGAGCTGTCACTCCACCTTTCCCACGAGGAAGCTCCTCTCTAAAATGCCACACAAATGACAGGATAAGAGTCATAATCAGACAAAAAATTTCAAGGTACTTCACTAAATTCAGCTAACGAAGGTCATGTTTCTTTACCAAGTCATCCTATTGGCTCACTTGAAAAACAAGCATTTTGGAACAGAAAAATAACTGCTCTACTTACTGTAAAAAAAGCTTCTTTAGAGAAAGCTCACCTGGATGAGAAAAGTGACACAATTCTGCATTTTAAAAAATCTGAATATATTTTAAACAAATCTTGGAACTAGGGAACACAACATTCCAGGATGATTTATTTTTATTTTCCACTGCTTGATTCATCTTTTTTCAGAGAGGCCTGGGGCAAACCAAAGCAACTTACATTGAATGCCTCACACTGTCCCACTGTCCATCTACCCGATCTTGCCCTGACTGCCCAGAGGTACCTGCTGTCACCAGGGAAAAGGCAGCTGCAGCCTGTGACTGGCTGCCTGCACCTTCTGCCGTGCGCTTTGGCATTAGGCCTGGGTGTCTGAAAAATAACTGATTCCAATTTTATTCTGTTTGTGCTGCATCTTTCCTCAAGTCTCTGTGCTGTGACAAGGCAGGGAACACATGCAGCCATCAAGCCTTCTCAGGGACATTCAGGACACAGGGAAAGGCACACACATCTGTAAAAACTTTATTTCAAAATCTTTTTATTCAACTGTTATTCAGCAATATACAATACAGTTTATAAACAAATGTCTTACCTTGTTTCCAATCTTCATTTAAAAATAAATATTATTGACAGTGAATATTAATTATGGTAAGATGTACCTTTTTAATGTCTCCAAAAGAAATAATTTAATTAAAAAAGAAAAAGGAAATCCAAAAAAACCTAAGCACAATAATCTACTAAAAATATTTCCTTTCTTAGGAAGGGTTTGACCCAACATCTTTACATATTGTCATAAAGATAACTGCTCAACAGTTCGTGCAAAATGAAGAGTCAGAGGAAAGGTTTAGAAAAGAAAAAATATTACATTAAAATAGAGAAATCATAAGTGCCATGCACAGAGCAGGGCTTTACACCATAGAGTCTGGAAACTAGATGCATTATTCTATGTGGTTTACTTTCCTGTGGCATCCCCAAAAATATGTTTTTCCCCCCGTGTAGAATTTATCATGCTTCTTTCAGTCTCTTTTTGTCCATCTTTAAAACTGTAGGGATTTCTTTGTCAGGGGTTTTGTTTGTTATTAAATAGGTTCCTTTCTGTTTGGCTGAGGAGGAGTGGAGGGAGCAGTCCGTCAGTGGTTTACTAATAAATGTACAAGCTTATGCAGTATTAACAGGGACATGTATAGGAGTGGGTCTGTAGCATAAATAGGTCCTGTACCTAGAAAAGAAAGAGACAAGGGAGAGAAGGAGATTTGATTTTTTTATCTTTTCCAATATAGAAGATTAAATGCAGAAGAGAAATATAGGAAGATTCATTTTTATCACTTCAGTGCCAGGGGTCAGAAGCTTAATTTTAATAGTAAAACAGCATCCTCAAGCTATCCAACTCAAATAGCTTCTTCCTCCCCCTCCCAAATCTAACTCCACTTAGGTCATTTCATTATGTGTTACTAATGGTATGCCTAAACTTGGCTTCAGCCAAGTTACCAGCAATTGAGATTTCTATAAATACACCATAATCTGGTATATAGTTTCTTGAGAAATGACAGGTATCAACCACCCATTACTTTAAAGGGAAGTGACAAATGCTGCGGCTGTACTTCTTGATTAACAGGACATGAACCCATTTCATTTGGAATGGGAACAGCAAGACCTTGACATCTTCTTTACCTTTTATAGGAAAGAGCAGAATTTTAAATTAAAAATGTGCTCAGGAGCTATAGAACAACAGAGGTCAGGTGCTGGAACACATCTGTTACTGTCAGTCTGTCCCAAGGAGAGCAGGCTGCGATGAGGTAACTCACGGGGCAGGACACACACCCAGGCATTGGCTCACAGCAACAAGTGGCAGCCACGGCCCTGCTGCAGCTACCAAGGCTGTCCCTGCCTCACGTCCATTTACACCAAGATGCTTGCTCAGTTTTTTTATTTTCTAGCGGCGTGTGCTGAAAAGACACAAAAAGGTATTTGCTGCGTGCGCCGTGGTGCGGCCCCTCTCCCTGGCGTGGGAGGGCCGAGGTCTCTGGGCCGCGCTCAGGCAAGAGAGCGGGACGGACACACAGCATGGCGTGAGGCTGTGGCTGTGCCACCTCGGGAGCGGGTCACTGCGCTGCTGCCAGCACAGGCTAAGGCCCAACAGCCCCGTTCCCTGCAGCACCTCTGTGCCCCGGTGCAGCCCACGCCCTGGTCCAAGGACAGCTGGGGCCAGGGCAGGGCAGGGCAGGGCAGGACAGCGGGGCCTGGCGCTCCCCGAGCCCGGCTCAGCCCACGCAGACAAGGCCAGGCTGGGCCCCAGCAGCTGCCTGGGCCCAAATGCCCACAGGGGACACCTGCCTGAGCCACGAGTGGGCCAGCGTGTGCAGTTGTCACCAGCACGTGCAGTTGTCACCAGCACGGAAACGGATGTGGCGGCTGTGGGACGTTTCCACACAAAAGCAGGAGTCCAGCGGGAAGTTGCCCTGCAGCTGAAGTGCAGAGGGGCACCTGGGGGGAGGCCCCATCTCTGCTGAACACCCGACCTACAGGGCGTAATCAATGCCCGAAACACCGACTGCCACCCAGACCGTCAGAGACGCTTTGCAAAGCATGAAAACTTTAAGTTTTCTGTGTTCAGTGTCTCTGGAAAAGTAATCAGGGCACTTCGATTTAGGAAACTCACTTCAGGCACTGTAATGTGAATACTTTAGTCTTGGTCTCTAGGACATGCGAGTGTGTCCCAGCTGTGGCATGATCAAAGGAAATGCCTCAAACAGTGCCTGAGCAAAGCACTGCTCTTGGGCTCGCTGCTCGAGCTGCCTCATAATCTCTGTACACCTCACCAGCAATGCTGGAGTATGATTACCCAGTATCAAAAATAGTACACAGCAATGTGGTGTGCAATTGAGGAACTCAAATAATGTCCCCACAGTGCTATCTCACAGACACCCAGACTGTGTGGTGCTTATTTAGTTATTAAGGTTTTAATTAAATCCCTGCATGCACAAACACACGCTAAAGACTGCCTACATAGCAACAGCAAGGTATTAAGATGAATACAGGATTTTTGTTTTGAAAAATGAAAAATCATTAACAAACAAATTAACTCCAGCAACTAAAGGAGTCAGTTGCAACTCATTGCAAAAAGACACTAGAAGTGTGTGCAGGGAAGTGCACAACAGCTGCCAAAGCCCAGGTTCCCAGCCAGCACAGGGACAGTAACCAACGCCAAACACAGCAAGGCAGGAGCTCACAAATCTACCTACACCAGTGAGAGAAAAGAGCTGGCTGGGAAGGCTGGAGGGGAGCCCTGCTGTCTGTCTGTCTCTGAGCCTGACGTGCCGTGTGGTAGCTGGAGACTGATGCTTATCCACAAACTGCACTCACAGGCCCAATGGACCCACACTTCCATCAGCACATCCCCATTCCCAAGCTGTCAGATGGCTGTCCTCCTTTCTGGGACAGGGTACAGCTGCAAGAAGGCCAGCCCAGGACAGTCCCACGTGCTGTCACTGTCCCCCGTGCCCGGGGATGGCAGGGGCAGCCCGGCAGCAGCCGACACTCCTGGCAGCTGCACACAGCTCAGTGGTCCCAAATTTGTGCCAATTCCACACCTGCCCAGCACTGCAGGGAAGAGCTGGCCTTGGATATTTATTGTGATCAAACCTGAGGGTGATGAGAACCCATTCTTTCTCTTCTAGGGCTGAACTTGTTCTTGCAATGAACAGGACTCGAGTCTGAGATGCTGCCAGTTACTCAGACAGCAAGATGTCTTTTGTGAGGGGGAATTCCCCTGGAAACACAGAAACTCAGCCTGGAGAAATGGGCTCTTGAAGCTCAAGTGCTCTTACAACCATGATACTGAAGGGCTGTCAGGAACACCAGGTCAGGATTATTTCTGCTTTGAAGGGAAAGCAGTATTAGTCACAACTCCTTGCAGCACCTGTGTGCCTGCTTACCAAAATCATTCCTATGTTGGTTTTACCTTTATGTATTAGTTTTAGTTTAAATTTCAATGCAGAACTGTGAATTCAACAGTCCAAATTTTGTATTTTCCTTCTGTAGAAATTGCTGTTGTTTTTAACCTATATTCTCCATCTTCTTTAATAGCAAAATGCGAGTTCAGAGTCTGTTAACAGAACCTCAGCAGTTAAACATATTTTTAAAACATAATTTGAAAGCAGTTATTCTTACTGAATACCTCATACAAGCTTCTTTTTTCATACTGATTCAGTGTTGTTCTGCCCTAAGACTTCAGGCAGTATTGGACACACAGAACTTCAGAATTCTCCTCCCTCTGAATATAAGCAGACCAGAAAAATAACTTCCAGTATTTTCTTCCTGATTAGTTAACCTGAACCATTGATTATAAACAAATTGAACTTAGTGTCCTCAATTCTGCTGTTACTGCAGTAGTGGAAATCTTGACTTTTTAGTTAATAAATTGCTACATCTGTAGATGTAAACAAACAAAATGTGGGCTTGAGCACGAGGATCTGGACACACAATTGACCCAGGTGTGAGAACAGAGAGTTTTTATGCAGACCCCCTAAATCAGGAGTGCACAGTTACTTGCAAACTTCAGACACTTGCAAGAAAACATTTCACTGATATTTTCATTTGATGTTCTGTTATTGCAAGCTTATTTATCACTATACAGACTTACAACTTTGCTTTTAAAATATTTATATGCTCATGGCCAAAAGGGAAAGTCTACCACCATGCAGAACAAGAACAAATTGTTCTCTTCGTGTATGGTGAATTGCTCTCTGGCATCACTCATCCTTCTTTTCGATTTATGACATAATAGTGTTTTACTGCAATTTTCTATTTAATAATTTTTTTTATGCCAGAATTAATCATAGTTTGACTTAAAACAGTTCAATCGAAAACAAACATTAATTAACCAAGTGACTTGTGACACACAGAAAAAAATGGGATGATTCTTTTACAAGCTATATTTAACCAATGGTCAAAACCCACAGTTCCCAGCAGTCACCTATTTTCCTTACTAGAAAGAATCTGAAAAGTCCTTTGATGTCTCTTTCTGAGATGGTGGTAAAATGCAGTGGCCCATATAATAAAAAGCTGAAAGACATCCGTAGCCTATTTTCCTTGAAAGATGAGATAACACCTCAAATCTGACTGCCTATTGATGATGGAGCTGGGGCCCTGGTTGGCAGTGTCACGAGACATTCCTCTGTACTGCTTTTATGCAGTGACCTGTTAGCCTTGGCCTATTTCCTTACAGAACAATGCCCAATTAAAGCTCTCAAACCTGGCATTTCATTAAGAGGTGAGGGATCAAACTGACTGTATAGATTGATCTATTCTCTCAGTCCAGAAGCTTTAGACTGTGCTTGATACATATTCTTGTTCTGGTCTCTTTGGAAAAAATAGAATTTTACATGGGTTGTTGGTCAAGGATCATTGCAAGCAATAACCTCCTGGATAAAACAAATTCTCACTCACTGACATACATTTGGAGGGCTTGCACTGAATTGAAGGGAATTTACCCAACTTCAGACCTAAGAGCTTCTTAGAAGTTTTTAATTAAAATTACTAAAGTCACGATACACTTACTGAACCAAAGAGATCATAAGCTACACCCCATTAGAACTATTCCACAGTTTGAGACAAGATCTTATCAGCTGTCTACACCCTTCCACTCTTAAGTACTTCCAGTGCCATCCACACACTGCATTTTTGCTATCTTTTTTTAATCATTTTTTTGCACCCAGTGCCTTAAACTTCCCACTCCTCCCCAAGAGCTGATTCTCCAGGATGCTGTGCAGAAGTGCATGCAGAGCCTGTGCTGACTTTAGCAGACTCTCCCAGCTCAACCCCAGAGCATGGCATGGAACAGGAGGTGTTCTTGTTCAAAGTATTGGTACAACAGAAAAAAATACTGAACTGTGGTGTCCTCACTGCTCCCAGCTTTCAGCTGGCTGTGGATCATCCTGCCCAGGCACAACCAGAAACAGCTCCTCAGCTGCCTTTTGGTGTAGCTAATTTCTGCAGTGGTGACTTCCCACATATTTATGAGCAACTGCATGGGATCTGCTCGCCACTGAACCTGCCTAGAAGGCACGATGACAAAATTAGTTTTCTATCCACTACACGTTTTTATTTATGATTCACTGAGTTTTGGAACAGCTTTCCATAACTCATCTCAAAAAAATGCCTCACAGAAGTCAGCATATGTTTTTATTTCTGCACAACATGCAGGTAGAAGCTTGTGATTCTGCTTTGTTCCTTCATCTAAATCTTCTCACACAGCCTGATAGTGAAACTATCAGCATTGCCCTCCACACCCTTCATGAAAATGCCCACATTTCACTTTCCTTATCCACACCATAGCCTCAAACTCTCCAGGAAGTTGAAAGCTATTTTACTGGCCAGAAGACACTGACCAGAGTTTTGTAGAACTGTGTCATCATTTTAGGTCTTCTCAAATACACCTTTCACTGTTTCTCTACCTTCTCCCTCAAGATATCCACTGCAATATTCGGGCCTATATTTAGAGGTGAATTGCCAAAACGCCATGTTAGAAGAGTAACAGGAAGCCTCCCCTGCCCTAATTTTGGCAATTCAACAGGATTTAGTATTTCAAATAAGATTCCATTTGCATTTGAGTATTTAGCACCCCTGAAATGAGCATGTTTTACTTGCCCACACCTGTATCTATTTATGTGCTGGGCTAAACTCACCTGAGAACAATGAGGTGAGGCAGAATTTAAGGCTTGATAACTCTACAGAAGCTGCGTATAGGGCAGCACAATGCAAATTTCCAGAATTGGTAGAAAAATAAATATGTGTATTTGAGAAAAGGCCAATTCCTTGGAGCAGCCTGGTCCTTAATTTTGACCATTCTTGATGTGACAACTCAAAAAGCCCACCTAGGACAAAAGACTAGTGTTTTAGTGGTTTGGTGTTTTAGCCTTTGGTGTTTTAGCATGGTAGCAGGAAGGCTACAGATTAGAAAACAAATAAATTGGATGGCAATGAGAGAGGGGTGTAGTCATGCCAAGGAAATGATGCAGAAATAAAAGTTTGGTTCTGATAAGAAGCTAAGAAAAATATTCCTTCTGCAGTATTGATTTTTGGAAGCACTGCAGTGCTTTGCTGGAAGCCAATGTGTGAGTGCCTGTGGGACAGAACAGACACGGGCATTGGTAGAGGAGTTGGGGATGTGTTTCTTAAGGCACCTGCAACTATTGAGGTGGATTTTGATCTCAACAGAACTCATTTTAACTGATACTCATTAAAACCAAATTGTTGTTAAAATATTAGTGCTGACAATGCCTTCCAAACATGCTCATGGTACACAGACCAGCCAAAGTGCTCCGTTATCCTCTACAGTGGCTCTTCCCCTCTCCTGGATTTAAGGACATCATTAGACATAAGGTACAGGATTAAATGGACAATTGATCTGACCCATTCCACAGCTGCTGCAGGTCTGCAAGGCACGACACTTTTGTATTAAACACAGCTATCACAAACAGAGGGGCTGTTGAACTAGTGGATTTGATGAATGTTGGGAAATGCTTATCTGCTATGAAGCAAGAAATATTTCTACCTTTATACAGAAATATTTCTGGTTTTTAGGTTCCCAGAGAAATGTGCAGTTTCATTGCCAACAGGCTGGCAAAAAGTCATCTCCCACTAAAGTTACAAGAAATAGGGGTGCACAATATGGGAAACTTTTCCCCTCAATATCCTCGCTTCCCTTCTGTGGTAGCCAAAAGTGCACAGAACAATCAGCACTCTTACCAAAACCTCCCTCTGCTTCTCCAAACACTACATCTGCCTGGGAACACCTCTGTGCTGAGGGCAGGCAGTGCCCACAGACAGCCCAGCAGAGCAGCAGCTGAGCTGAGGGAGCCAGGCCCTTGAGGGGCTGCTCTTGGGATCTCTTCTACACTGGAGACAGCCAAACAAACCACTCAACCACTCCAAATATCCACTCGCGGAGAAATGAAAGAATAACTTCAAGACAACACCAGGAGTAATTTATAACAAGCTCCGAAAGGAAACACTTTTGTAGATGGTGTCAATGGAGAATAGAAATGCATCCTGAATGCTTAAAAGGAGTAATTCATTCTATATAGATTATACAGTTTAAATACTTTCTATTGGTTTGCATTTAAATAAGCCAGTAACTTTCCTCTTTTAAGACCTGCAGCTGGTCTCTACTTTGTATTACCCTCACATAAACAGATTTCTGCTTTGGTATCAATGAGATGATCTCTCCTCACCAAACATCTTATTAAGACACTCAAACCATGCAACTATGAATTTGTTTTAATTTCCAGAATTTTCTGCAGTTCCATGATCTAAAATTAACTTAACAAAACCAAGAACCGTTAATTCACTCCTTTAAAGTCGAATAATAAGAGATACAAAATTCTTTCTAATGAGGTTTGGTAGAAAATGCATTTTAAACTAAAACATACAAAAAAATAACTAACTGCATTAGTGGTAGTTCAGGTGGTAAATGGGCAGCCAGTGCTACACTTCCTTCTTCTGTACTACTATGTGAGAAACTCCAGAGCATATCCATACACACAAGTAGCAAAAGAACAACTCATACTGCCCAGACCATGAGGCAATGAAGAATGCTGGGAGCTGGTTTCAGCTACTGAACTTTGAAGCAAGTTTGGGCCATATTCTCAGGTTTTTCGTTGTAAGTAGGAGTATAAAAAGCCATATTGCACAAAAGCAGGCAAGCTAGATATGGTCACACAATTCCACAGGCTGGCACTCTGAAAAGACTGGCAGTAAGGGTCACACTGGACTGAACCACAGGTTTCACATTCTGTAATTGATACAAGTTGCAAATATTTGCAACCCAGAAATAAGGACGATGACACTGTAGTTCTCCCTTCACTGTCTTTTAGAGTATTTTTGACTTGATCAGGATTAGGAGCAAGCTGCCAATGTAGTTGTAATTATCACTCCAATCAGAATTACTAAACTTAAGCAGATGCAAGGGCAGATTAAGGATTTTTTTGAAAAATAACCCTATCCTGTCCATACTTAAGGAACAGAGCTAAGTGCATTAGCAGAATACACGATGACACATGAAAAATGGCTGTATTGAGAGCATGTGCCTGAAAAAAAAAAAGCAGAGTCTGTGATTTCCATCAAGGAGGGATCATATTTTTGCTGTAAACCAACAGTGGGATTTTGGGACTAACCCACAAATACACAGAGCCTCCAAACATTTCCAATGATTGATACTTGCTAGATGTTAGTTAACTAAAGGCTTTGTCATGCCCTAGATGTAAGGGAAGCCAAGCTTTGCAGAATAAGCCAGCAAGGGTTTATCTGACAAAACTGTGGACATGGGATATTCCTCAATACCCTCTGTACATGTGAAATCTCCAGCTCCTCAGCGTGAGAGGGATTCCAATTAGCATACCAATTTTAAAAATTATAAAGCAGTAAACTATTTCTGATTATGTCAGTTTGATGAATTTTACCCATAGAATCACTGAATTGATGAGGTTGGAAAAGTCCTCCAAGATCACCAAGTCCAGCCATGAACTCAGCACCACCAGACTGTCCACTACTAAGCCACGTCCTCAGGTGCCACATCCCCGTGTTTCCTGAACACTTCCAGGAGCATGGTAACAAAATGACAGACACAGAAGAGGATGTTCCTTAGAGACCTCCCTGTGCTCTGCCTGCTGTGGAAGCCAGCAGCCTGTCCCTGCACACACAGGGATGCCCTGCTCCCCAGCAGGGTGAGAGCAGATATTGGGGAATGCTTGGTGTCCTGCGTGTGCTCCATGAGCACAGCTCCCTCCTCCACGGCGGCACAGCCTCGTGCTGGCTCGCACAGACCCCTCCACTGAGCATGGCTGCTGCTCTGCCAAACTGCTCTTCTTTCCAGCTAATAAAATTGCCTCCCAGCTGATAACAGCCTAGCAATATAAAGTACTTGGTTGTTAGCCGCTGTTGTGACAAATAATACCGTTCTGCTGACAACCTCATTTTTTCCAATACAAACCTACTTGAACTGTTTATTATTGACATATGGGACTGCTCTACCATTATCTAATTTTAAAAAACACATAGTAAACAGCAATATGAGCCTGACAGCGTTCTTACTGCTTTAGCAAAACTAAATCAAAACCCAAAGCAAAACCCCCTTTTATTACCAGCACAGTCCTGTCAGGCTCTCTTAAGTAAAAAAGAAAAACCTACACAGGACTGCTGTAAGATTCATTTCCTGGCAGAGGCTACTTTACGTTTGCTTTCCACCTACAGCCACACTACTAAAAGCCTTCTCCAAACCAGCACCAGTAAGGCTGTCTGGGCATTTCTTTGTGCCACGACTGCTAAGTTTTAAACTATTAGGGACCTATATAAATCGACAACACAGTTCACGCGTTAGTTTATAGGTCAGTAAAGCTGCACCAGTATAGCAGAGGTGGGGAGTGCATAACAACTCCTGCTTCAGAAAAGATACAAAGCTAGCTGATTTTGCAAACTAAGACTCCACATTGCAAAGTATCTACTGAAACTGTGTATAAAGAACCAGCAGTATATGTATATTCATGCTCAAAATGCTGTTTCTCATGCAAAAATACATGTGGGTGCACTGAGCCTTTCTTCATATAAATTCCAATTTTCAGTCACTAATGAATCAATCTTATATAGAAATCTAGGCCAGTGTTAGGTGCAGCTTCCACATTCATTAAAAAGACCTGGAATACCCCCTTTATTGTGTTTAGTAACATTTTTAGAAGGTTTTTTCATCTATAACTTAAAGATATCAAAGAAATTCAAATAATATTCAGATTTCTTCAAGGGCACTGCACAGGCTGGAGTAGAATAGGTTAGTACAGTTTTGTCTGTCCTCTGGGGAACAAGCAAGAACCGCTGAAAGGAGGTTACTCAAATAAATTGCATTTCCACAGTACAAAAACACCCAGGCACAGCTTGTTTCTGCCCTAGATAATGAGGTGACACAGTACAGCAGTTAGTGCTTTTGTCCAGTTCGAGAATTAATCCATATTACACAGACACAAAAGAAGATATTTGACCTCACTTGTCCCCAAAGCAGTCTAATTTGCCTCGATATTAAAGTGCTAGTGATGTGTATTTAATGAGAATTCTTTTTGCATGTTTATTATCCAGTGACATTTAGGAGGTCAGCCTGATAATTCAGTTATGGCCTCTGTCTTGCTACTTTATTTAATGTAAAGGAAAATGTGATGTGACCCAGGTTGCATTTAACTACAAGTAGCAACAGAATTGAGCTCATACTTGGTCTCATAAAAAGCACAGGGGGAGTGGAGTAGACCCAGACATTACTGAATGGGAAAGGCAGGGAGCCTGAGCTGAGCAGCCTCATAGACTTTCCTTTCTTGCTATTTCATGTAACCTTCATCTGTCAAACATAAACGAGCTCCGCAGGCTGTTTCTCAAACTAGCACAGAGTCATTCAAGCTCTGACAAAGCCAGGAGAGCCCTTACCCAAAGTTAGTCCAAACCCAGCCACAGCCCCTCCAAACAGAGTCCCCCTAACCAGCCACAGCTCAGCACACTCAATAAAACACTTTGCTCCTTCCTCTCCTGTCTCTAAGCTGTGAAGACAGACCTCTTGCTTCCCAGTGCACAGCAGAGATCTAAGTCTCCACCTGGTCTCCTGCCTCAAGGTGGGCTGGCTCTGCATGCCCTGCTCTTCTGAGCACCACTGAGAGCTGCATGGGCACAGAGGCTGCAGGACTGGCACCTGCTGCTTTATCTTGGGCCAGGTAGCCCAGGAGCAGAGCTCCTCCTGCCTCAGACATAAAAGGCTTTGAGGAGGGGAGGGACAGGCATGAAGTGAAGACTTATGTTCTTCCTTGCTATGACCACTTCATCTCTGCATAACACATGAGCCTGTGACCCTCCTAGAGCACTCTAAGCATAATGAATCACAGCTTCTTGTTTCACACTCCCATCTTTGTTTATTTTATTTAAAGCTTCCACTTCTGAGCTTTGAGGCTAGAGATCAAACAAATAAAAGGGAATTTGGAAGCTGCAATGTCTGATCTACATTCTGCTCAGAAGTTAAACTAAAAATTGCCCCCAAGCTAATATACAGGCACTCATTTTGGAGACCATTTGGTAGGATATAATACAGTCAATTTCCCTCCCAGGAGATCAGGATGAAGATCCTTGTTTATTACTTCACCATCAGATGACAAAATTAGTCTCAGGACTAAGGCGCTGGACTTAAATTTAGAAGAACTGAAATTAGGTTTTCATATTTAATTTCACAGCTGTCACACAACTCAACAAAGTCAGTTATTGTTCTTGTGTCATTCATCTCTCTTATCCACTTAGACCAGAAACTTCCTGAGACAGAGATACCGTGTGTTTCACTCAGTGATGCCCCTGCATCCCCCCTACTCTACCCACTAAAAACTAGGAGCACTTCCAAACAGAAACAACTCTGCACACTTTCACTTGTTCACTCAATTTTTTTTCCCTACAACATAAGATTCCATTTGTGTACAAGCATTTAAACTAAAAGGTCAATATTATTTCATTTAGAACCACATGGATGACTGCTTCTCTGATAGTGTTAAAAATGGTCTTGCCAGCAGATCTTTGTCTCCTCACAGTCCAAATCCCATTTTCTAGGTTCCCACTTCAGTTCACCTGCTGGCAGACAAGCAGTAACCTTTCTGACTCATGAGACCACAGTACCAAGTTTTTCTATGGTTGTTTAAACGTCACAGATAAAATTCTGTTTAAGTAGCTAATATTTGTGGCATACTGGTCAATTTTTCTGTTACACTGGATCTATTGCCTTATATACCATAATGCTGATCACAAACTTCAGCCAAATACCATTTCTGATGACATGTCCAAAACAATGGATTTTCTATTTATACCCAGTTTGTCAGATGAGACTCTCTGCTCTTTAGATGATCTTAGTAACAGACACATCTATTCTAATAAATTTGTGTTTCAGTTCACTTAGAAGATGTAAAGAATCACACTTTTCCATGGGGCATGACTGGGATGGCAACTGAAGTCAACAAAAGCCCTGCAGGCACATCCCAACATAGCATTTGATCTATAATCATGTTTATTGGAATCCAAGCACATAGAGGCCCTCTCTTACTACACTGAAAGTATTGGGAAAATTTCTATTGCAAAGAAAATAGGATTAGAGGCCAATTCATGCAGGACGCTGTAGCTACTGCCATGCCATCAGCTCTTAGGCAAAGCTCTCCACTGTCTTAAATGAGGGTGTCTCTTAATCACTGATGGCAAATCCATTGTTCGACCACATTTCTGCTTTTACACAGAGGAAATATCCCTGTGTACAATGAAAAGACTTAGGAATGCTAAGTACTTTAAATGCATTAGACTATTCAATTATTACATACAGATTTGGTGCAAGTACTTATCTGTGTGTGTTTGGGGGCTCAAAATAGGATAACGAAGCATTTGAATTGTACTGCTATGCAGATATAACTCATACAGCAACACAAGGTTAGGTCCTGCAGTCTTAAACACCACGTGAACAAAGGTTTAGTTGGATTTGTTGGCCCTACTGTGTGGAAAACCAGTTACAACACTGCCTTGAGGGGGTGGACTTGAAATAGAGCTTCTAGTTCTCGGAAGTAAATAAAAGGGGAAAAAACGCCATTTCCTATAAAGCAACTGCATTCTTTATGGAGAACAATAATTACTGTACCTAACACAGCTCTAAAGAACACCATTTTAACATACAAATGGGAAACTCTGAAGGTCAAAGATGTAATTTTCTTTTAAGACATTTTGAAGAAACTTTAGTGCTTATCCAACCCGAGTGGCAGCACTGGAGACCCCCGTCTTCCATTTCCTCACAAAAGCAGGTGATATCCCTGCAAGCCCTCATCACACTGACTGCCATGTTAGTATTTTATCCAGGTCTTTATGCAACATTCATGTCTAGGGAAGACTTCTTGCCTCTACACCAAGCTGTCCCTCTCTACTTCAAACCAAGTCCCTGGCCCAGACAGTCTTTCTGAAACACTGAGGAGATGGGGACTGGGACAGCAGCAATCTGCTTCACAGAAGCAACCAAAGAGACATCTTGAGGTAACAAGAGTCAGACAGTTCTGGTCCAGAAGGCACCTGAATCAGGAATTTTTGAGGGCCAAGCCCCTCAGGTACAAATCTCCTAAGCCATGCTGTGGTTCATGTTCTATTGCTAAGTAATGACAGGCAGCTCCAAACTACCACAGGTACAGAAATTACAACAAACCAGGGAGAAGCCTGTTGTTCACAGAGGTCTCGATTCAAGCGGAGTAAAAAGACATTATTTATGCAAAAGGACTGTACCAAAATACAAGATTAATTACCTCCCTCTTACGGGGACAAAAGCAGGTGCTGGTTTACACCTTATTGAGTCAGTACTAGGAAGAGGAAGAGTCTGACTCAGCTTTCTCCAGCACTGGAGCTGCCACAGAGTGGCACTGTTCACAGAGGCAGTGTGCCCAGCAGGCAGCTCACAGCACCAAATTCTGGTTCAGCCAGTTTTGTAGCCCTCAGCATCAGTCTCCATTTGGAGACCCCCGCTAAATATTTTTCTGTATTCTGCTACCTTTTTCACTGATTTGAATCATTCCATTACCTCCACTGCTGGCCACAATACTACCAGTTTATTTTCAGAATTTAATGCAGCCTAGAAATGATGCAGAAGTGCCATATCCCAAACCACAGACATGTAAAAAATCGGGACAGACAGCAGTTTAGCTGATCTGGGCAGGAGGTCTTGCCCTAACAGGCATATGTGACATGCTGTCTTGGCGGCACACGCTCGCATCCATCTGTTGACGTGGAACTGAGCCCACTGCCTTTCCACCGTCCTGGTTTTAGTTCATATGCACCACATAAGCTCTGGGTTCAGCAGGCAGGGTGCACAGTGCTGCAAGTCCTAAACCCAACCTCTACTGTCAGCATAAAAACACTGCAAGAATTCTCACACTCATGGAGTGGAGAGGAAACATGAAAACACCCGCCAGCCCTGAGATCCTGGGAGGAAAGCAGATCTTTCCAAACAAAAACCAGTAGATCACGAGCATTACAGTGCCTGGTTTAATTTCTTGGGGTCAGGGGATTCAGCAAAAGCAAAATGAACTTCTTTAAATGCCAACAAACACCTGTAGTTAGATCTCAGGAATTATCACCTTATCTTCCACTAGACGCCAATGAACAACCAGCTTAGTCTTGGGAATGATAAGGACTAGAATCTAACTTTCACATGTATTTCTACAGAAGAAAGAAACTAAATTATTCAGAAAACAGGAAAAGGTAGTAGCCAGACAAAAAAAACACAGCACCTGTAAAGCACCAGCAGGTCACAGTGACCCATATAGGAATGGTTTCCATTACTGTGAGCCAAAACCTGCAACTGTTTGCCCAGAAAGTGTGAAGAGGTATCAGGAAGAAGTGTGAACTTCCCTGTGTGAAGATTATGAATCTGCGTCAGAAGAGACTCAGCAGAGAGGGGAACTCAGGGCCTTCCCTGCACAGTCAGTGGCATAAAATTGTTTCCCTTCTTCCACAGATAACTTGGCAGGGACATTTGTTCAACATTAGCTAAGTGACAGTGGCTGAGAGGGGAGCTGAAGCCCAGCCAGAGCAGCATCACACCTCTGAAGCTTGAAACACTTTTGCAATTCAGATTTAAGACTATGATCTTTGTCCCAGACATTCCTGTCATTAGACAAATAAAGGTTTATAACTGCCTTCTCTGGCAAGCCGCAATATGGTAATGTGGCATTAATAACTTAATACAGTATTAACTGATAGACAATCAGTATTAGCATGATGTTTACATTTGAAAAACATTATAGAGCATTGTATCTCCAATTCCTATCCTGCCATTAATTCAAATGCGGAGCTCATTACACAGCAATTGACATTTCCCTTCTGAATCCCCATCCTGCTCTGCACAGGCCCCGCAGCTGCCTGGGACAACCAGCCCTGTAAGCCACTTGCTGATCTAAATTGTCTGCAAATCTAAATTCGCTGCAGAACATCTATAGCGCTTAGCTCACCCAAGGCTGCAGCTACTGTTTCAAACAGTGCACCCAAAAAGCTGCAGGGGGGTTCTGAATGTGGGGCCTCCCACTGCACCTACGAAAGAGATGCGGGTCCCAGCCTTGTGCTCAGACCCATCTCCCAGCCCCGTGCCTGTGTTCACTCCTGTCCAGGCCAGGGCAGGGCACCAGTCGCGGCCTCTGGGACAACCTAAGTACACTTTGCCAACAAACTTGGGTGCGAGTATTCAGTTTCAGCGTCGCAGCGAGAGTCCCCCCATGGCAGAGGGGTCACAGCGCCCGACCCGCAAGCGAGTGGCAGTCCCGGGGCTCACTGCCGTGCGGGAACACGGGTCCCCTCCCGCCCCCCGCCCTACCTGACCCGTGCTGCTGGCGGAGGATGGCGGCCTGCCCGGGCGGCGGCGAGGCCGAGGAGGCTGCGGCGGCGGCCGTCGAGGCGGTGGCGGTGGCGGCGGTGGCGCTGGCGGCGGTGCCCCCCGGGGCAGGGGCCG
>VWZW01006017.1:769859-811584 GCA_013397115.1 Edolisoma coerulescens | reverse complement strand
TCCCCCTCCATGGCCGCCGCTCTCGCCGGCTGCATTGTGGGAAGCTGACCTCACTCGCTGCTGCCGCCGCCCCGCCGGCTCCGGCACTCGCCGCCATGGGGGCCGTGACCGACGGTGAGACCTCCCTCCCTCCCTCTCGCCATCCTCCCCTCCTTCCTCCCGCCTCGCGCGGCGACCCCCGTCGGGGCTCCCCGCAGCGCCGCGCCCCCCGCTCGCCCTCCGGGGAGCGACTGCCCGCGGCTCCCGCACCGCTCCGGGGCCGCTCACCCGGCAGACGGGCTTCCATCGCGGCCCCGGCCCCGCGGCCCTCCATGCGCCCCGCGGTCCCGCAGCCCCCGTAGCTCAGCCGATCCGCCCGCTCTGGCTCCGGGAATCGTTCTCTGAATGGCCGGGAGAGACCCGCGCGCGGCGCTGGGAGGCGGCTGCCATGGCGTGAGGGTTTAACAGGAGTTTTTCCTCAGATGAAGTTATCCGCAAGCGGCTGCTGATCGATGGCGATGGAGCTGGTGACGACAGGCGGATCAATTTGTTGGTGAAGAGTTTCATTAAGTGGTGCAATTCCGGATCTCAGGAGGAGGGGTATCTGTTGTTTTGTTTTGATTTTTTTAAGTCTTGGAACTGCTTGGCTTGCGTTTCAGTGGAAAACAGGGCTCGATCCATTTGGAAGAGATCCGTGTTAAAATGTGCACAGCTGCTTTTCTTTGGTTCTGTGGTGTTCCGGGACAAACGCCGAGCGCTGTGCTGGGAGAGGAGGGCTACAGACGGGTCAGAAATCACTGAAGGCTGCGGGCTGTATCGTGAAATCTGCCAGCACCGCTCGAATGCCCTCAGGATTGCTGTGCCTGCTGCGTGATCCAGCCCTGAGTCCCGCTGTTATAACAGGATCATGACTCGAATATTTCAGTTGGCAGTTCTGCGTTTGTTCTGTTAGGGAAGGGAAATACTGCTGGTATTTCTGCTGCTGTCGTTCTCTTTTTTAAGGCTAAAGTGGTAAGGCATGAGGGACAGCCTTCTGTGGGGTCTCTGTTAGTAATGGATATAAATTCCCAGAGGACACAGTATTACCAGTGTGTATACAGAGAAGCACTGCAGTATTAAAATACTATTTCTGCGGTCACAGAGCCAACTCTAGCTGGAAAATTTATAAGCCCTGGGTCAAACTGCTCACTGCTTTAATACCCACTTTACACTGATAAGGACATGATGGTGGAATTGATGTGTACAGTGTTTCTAACTGCACTTCCAAAAAATTATACATTGAATCTTTGAAGTGTTTTCTTTATTGAATGTTTGTTATTTAGCTGTCCCTTATGCTACATGAAGTTTTGTTTTCTTGCTCTGTAAAGTTAGGAACTATTTTTATGCTTCTTGGGATTAGATATCTTGTCTGTTTTCAGATACAGCCAGTACCAACGAATGCTGAGTACTTTATCCCAGTGTGAATTTTCAATGGGAAAAACTCTTCTGGTGTATGATATGAACCTGAGAGAGATGGAAAATTATGAAAAAATCTATAAAGATATAGGTAAATATGAGAAAATGTTACTGGTTTCTGTTTGACAGTTTCTCTTATGAACAAGCTCAAGCCAGTTCTCATGAACATAATATATACATCTGATGAGTGGTTTGGAGGTTTTTGGGTTTGGGTTTTTTCCTACTAGATAGCATTCATATATGTGCTGTGAGCATCTTGTAATTATATAGAATATACAAATATTATATACAAATAAGAGCTTTTTTAACCTATTGAAGTGTATTTAGTTTTTAAGCTGATGGAGCTAACAAGCTACCATGTCACAAACAGCTCTTTCTCTTCTATAATTTAGCAGAATGGCTTGTTTACATGTATTGTTTTAGTTCAATATAACTCTGTATCTTTCTTTTATTATTTTTTAAAAAGAAAATAGTATAGCTGCAGCCCATGAGAAGATCTCTGAATGCAAAAAACAGATCCTACAGGCAAAAAGGATTCGAAAAAATCGCCAGGGTAAGGTGCAATATCTGTATTTACAGTGGTGGGCTTCATTATTTTGTTATCTTTTAGAATACATTGTATTGGAAAATAGATTCTAAATTTTTGAAAGTGCAAGGCATCATGATTACTAAATTCAACCTTGTGGTTTCCACACTCACTACTGAAAGTTTTGGGTGGATGACACGGGCAAGATTGAACCAGGAGATCTCAATGACATGCAGCATCAGGAAAACCTAAAACAGTGTCCTTTTTGAACACCTATTTTAAGAGGTGTATTTTTTCCCTATTCTTAAAAGTATATGCTCATAGTTCATGGAAACTTAAAACATTCTAAAAGATGAGCAGTTGAGAAGAAGCAGAAATTTGTTTTTTTGTGATAAATGAAATGCCAGAAGAAAAATTTTAGAAATATACATGAGCAGTTTTAAATACAGCTGTTTGATTAATGCTGTCGATAATTTTGAACTCAACTGGAAATCAAAATAACCAGTAGGAATGTAGAGTTCTTACATCTTCACAAACATAAGTCTGAAGTGTTTGCTTTTTGATATGTTCTGTCCAGTCTGCAGCACAGATTTTTCCATGTGAATGAGGTAGTTGGCAGATGTATGGTCTTATTATCAGGAAATGGCTGTGTTAGTTGTCTGTATAACCATAATATTGTTCTTAAAGTGTATTAGTTTTTTTAAAAATCCTAAAAATTAAAAAAATCCATGCATCATTTTATACTTTTTTCTAAAATCTTAAATGTTCATGTGTAACATCAGCACCATTTTCTGCACATATACATTTTATTGTATCTAAACCAAATGTTTATGAATCAGACACAGAAGACTAAGTGTGTAGCAATGCAGAGCTATCTAAAGGTGTTTTGAAAAATGTTAAAACAGTTTTTCAAGAAGGCAAAAGAATCTACCATTCTGTGGTACCTGAGTTTTGGTTCTTGAATCACTATTTTCAGAAGTATTTAGATTAACTATTTAAATGTCTTTCAGAATATGACGCATTGGCCAAAGTCATACAACATCACCCAGACAGACATGAAACACTGAAGTAAGTATAAAACTACATTAAATTGTAATAGGGCAGTAAACTAGAAGTCACCAGACTTGACATTTCCTTGGTTTCAGTTTGACTTTTCCTCACTTTTATATAATTTCTTTGACACAATAAAAACTTCTGTTTCTGTGCCCTTATGAGCTTTCATTAATCTCCATCTCTATGGGTCAGAAGCGTTGCTAATTGTTCTGTACTTGAAATTTTTCCACTGTTAAGGTGAATAAGTGAACTGAGATGTAAATGCACATCTGATGTCAGTTTACCTATGAGTTGCTCAGAAAAGGGAGATGGTGGGGAAGTCCTTTAACTTGCACCAGCCAGAGATTCAGTAGTCACTTGAAAAGCAACACACAAGCAAGTAAGGTGGAATGAGAGAAAGCAGGAGAAAGCTCTTAGGGTTCTTTTCTATGTTTTCCTTCTGGTAGCTGTTCCTGCATGCCCAGTTATAAATGGCTGTGTTGTGCACCACACATAACCTGCCCTGGCATGCAGGTCAGACCTACCTGTTGTCCAACTTGTCTTGCATGTAACTCACAGTGCTGCTTGTCACATTCTGGGTTTGTATCACTATCTGTGCTTTTGGAGCAGTTGTGGAGAGATTAACTTTATCGAGCCATAGAAACATTCCAGGATTTATTGCATCTATGAGTTTGTTCTTAAACTGATTAAAGATGCAATGTGGGGTTACTGTTCCCATTTAAGTGCAGCTGTGCACTTATCCTGTTGCCCACTTTCAGTGAAATTGCCAAGGGAGGCTGTCTTTTCATATTCCGTAGCTTTTCATAGCAATGGAGGTGTTTTGGTTCTACTATTACTCTAATAATAGCATTTTTATAGCTATAAGCCACTGACAATATTTCACACATTTCTTTCTTGTATATTGTTTTTCTGTGCCTCGATTTCATTACCACAACTTTGATTATTACAGGCAATTCTCATGAGGCTTGACTACTTCTTACTTCATTAGTCAGCATGTGATATTTATCAAGTGAGGCTTTAATAAAGAACTACGAAAAAATGGAGTTTTTCAGATCAGTCAGTTAAGAATAGAAACAGCTAAATGAGAGAAGCTATGACTGCCCCATCCCTGGAAGGGTTCAAGGCCAGTTTGGATGGGGCTCTGAGCAATCTGGTTTAGTGAAAGATGTCCCTCCCCATGGCAGGGGGTTGGAACTAGATGATCTTTATGGTCCCTTCCAACCCAAACTATTCGATAATTCTGTGATAAATGATACTTTTTTATCTTAGAGGATGCCGGCTTGTTTAGGTTTGGAGGGATTATTCTAATTTTGCTTAACACATCCAAGCATAAGTTTCTTAAGCAAAGCTAGAAAGAGTGGTATGTTACAGCTGGTAAGAATGCAGTCTATAGGAAAGTATACAGAAAATGATACAATGAACCAAAGGCCACCCTTAATTCAGAACAGAGGAAGCCTCACTAACAATGTCACACTTTTCATGGAACTCTTAATTACTAAAAACACTTGAGAAAATTTCTTGTGAGAAGAAACATAAAGGTTTATTGCAAGAGTTACATTTATAGCTTTTGCAGGTTATGTGGCACAGTAGAACAAAGTTCAGAAAAATATTTTCTTTGTGCTTTTAGGAGTCTGTTTCTTGGAACAACAAGTTATACAGCACAAAAGAAGCTGTTAGCAGCTTAGTCACAAGTAGTGCACAGGAGCCAATTCAGGAAATGATAGGAGCTGAACTACTAAACAACAGTGCCTGCAGTGTAATTAGATGCAGTATCAGAAGAGCTGTTCAGAGGACCAAGAAATGACAGTCTTAGAAAAGGAGATAGGAAAGTAAGAAGGTTAAGCAAAGATTCTCTGAAATGTAAAATAAAAGGAGTAAAATACCAGATGTAGCTTGGATGTTACTAGAAAAAAAGTCTGTCCTCTCAAAGTCTGCTTGCACCTGACAGCACAGTGTAAACAGCAAGATTTGGCCAAATGGAAGTTTTTCAGAAACTAGAAACCAAATACTTCCAGAATCAGTGTATGAGCCTATAAGCTGTTAGCCTGTTTCCATCAAAGGAAGGGATAATTTCACACCCAACTCTCCCAGGCATTCCTATTGAGGTACCAACATGCTGGCTCAAAAAAAAGACAACACACTGAGGCAGCACCAAAATAGACCTTTTCCCATCTACAGTGAGGCTTTTTGTGGTTCCCTACCCAGAGTAGTTGCAGCAGCTATCAATGGCTTCAGGAAAAATGGTTGATTTCCTTGCTGACCCCTCTATGCCTCTGCCTGCTAATTAATCAGGGATGATCAGCCTCAATCCACTTCACCTTTAAATGAACAGTTTGTTCTCATTGCATGGTGCATAAATTATGATAGGCATTAGAAGCAGAAGGGCCAAACTGGAGGTTTGCCTGTAAGAGTTGGTGCTCCATCCTCATTTATAGTACCTGCTATTCTTTGCCTCAGAAAGGATTATGGTGGTCTATGGTGAGTTCAAGTGAGAGCAGAAAGTTCTTCTCCCAGAGTGTGGTTGGGCACTGAACAGACTCCCCAGGGAAGTGGTCATAGCATCAATCCTGACAGAGTTCAAAGAGCATTTGGACAATGCTCTCAGGCACAGGGCATGACTCTTGGCATGTCCTGTGCAGGACCAGGAACTGGAGCTGATGATCCTTGTGGGTCTGTTCTGGCTCAGGATATTCTATGATTTATGAATCTGCTTTAACTTTCATTGTATGGTCAAGTAAATAACATGTTGTGTCAGGACTGAATTGTTACGAATGCTTAGGGCACAACTGTATTCCAGCTTTTTGTAAAAATCCTGAAATTACAAGTCTAGAACATAATAGTTTAACAATTGTGTGAAGTGACCTTACTTCTATATCATTTCACTTGTTTTGTCTATGTAAACTGTTTATTTTATAGTTCTTTCTCCTCTACTTAGAGCAAATCTGTTTTGCAAGAATTTTACAGAATTTTTTAAGAATACTCTTGACAATTTCTTCTCAGGCAGCTAGAAGCTTTGGGAAAAGAACTGCAAAATCTTTCTCACATTAAAGAAAATGTTGAAGATAAGGTAGGTTTGTCATAGAGATGGTTCTATAATAATTTATTAGGAATACAATTAATGTAGAATCTGCTATGGGTTGTTTGGCTATATGTGCTTTCTGTTTCCTACAACATGTATCTTCCAGTTGGAGCTGAGAAGAAAGCAGTTCCATGTTCTCCTGAGCACCATCCATGAACTTCAGCAAACCCTGGAGAGTAAGTGCTGTTCTTTGGTAATAGATATAAGTGGGTTAGGTTTCAGTGGATCAAAAGGAATCACAACTTCTGGCAGTGGGATAGCAGTGCAATTGAGGTTGGTAACCTCTTGCATTGGCAGCTGTTTTTCCCCAGTAGTAGTCCAGAGCCTGAGACTGCTATGAATTTTTTTTCTTCTACAAGTTACCCACTGTGCCATTTCCTGACTAGCTTCAGGTTACTTTGTAGGCAGCAGAACTCTTTGAAATGTGAGAACAGAGAATAGCAATTTGAGGTTTGTTTGGTTTTTTTTTAACAGAAAGTATTTCTTACAGAAAATTATTCTTGTGCTTCTTTCCAAATTTAATTTTATAATTACTGTTTCCATAGTTTTGAACATGTCACTGCTATCATGGTATCATTTGAGGCTTTACTAAAAAAAAATTAAAATACAAGGAAGGTAAATGACAACCTACTCACACAGTGAATCTGTGATAGAGCAGGGACTAAAACTGTCAGACACAAGAGCTAAATTCAGGAATTAGTTGTACTCATCTTTTGTCATACAAATACTTAATATTTTCAAATCAGCACTAACTTTTCATGCTCTAATATGGATAATATTGTTTTAAATATTATTTGCTGTATATTTGCCATGTCTTTCAAAGACAGAACAATTGGTACAGCCTCTGCGCATGACCTGATTAAATGCAGAGATGGCTCTAAGAGCAAACTTTCATTCTCTGAGGCTGTCTAGATCTTCTTAAGCAGAATGAATTTTTAATCCTAGGTGCACTTTAGCAGAACGTTATTGTTATTATGTGTTACTAACACTTGCTTAAGTATTAGTCTTGGAAAATGCATTTTCATGTGAATATATAGATTACCTTTCAGCTTTCAGGGTTTTGTGAAGGAAGTAGCAGTTTAGTGCAAAGGACAGCTTCTCTATAAAATAAATAAACCATTAGTAGGCAAAGAGAAGGAAGGGGTTAGAAGCTATCTGGTACTGTTTGCTTCAATTGATACTATAGAATTTACCCCATATTTCCAGTAACAGGTTTTAGAGGTAACATCCTTAAAAACTTTGAAGGATTTTCTGTTTGTTTGAACATAACATTTTATAGAATGAGATACTCGACTACACATTTAAGGTGATCAAAATATTTAAGTGTGACAAAGTTCTGTAATATAGTCTGTATATATGACCAAGCATGTTTGAGTAATAGTAATATTGAATTTTAGATGATGAAAAACTTTCAGAAGCTGAAGAATCCCAAGAAACTCAGATGGAAGCAGAGGCCAAGCAGTAGATGTAATATGAAGACTGACAATACTACTTAAGAAAGTCCAAGTATCTGAACTTTGTGTTGAAATCAACAGTAAGAGAGATGGAGCTGAAAATAGTTTTCTACTGCTTCTGAGTTTTTATACAAAAATAAGTGTTTTGCATATGCTTCAGGGGAAAACAATTGTAGATGTTTGCAGGCAGGCACTCGGTGTTAATCCATGAACTTTGTAATTTGTGACAAATATACTTTGTTTCACAAAGGATGAAGCTTCTACACAGTACTTGTGAACTAAGGTGTTTGCAAAACTTTGCCAATAAAAGGTGTTTTCGCAGATTTTCCTATTTTTAGTAGGGATTGAGCCTTATAATAAGGGCTCCTTTTCTTACTTGACATCAGACTGAGTGCCGTGCATCTTTTCAAGAGTCCCAGCTTCCATACCCTCTTCTAGATGGGACCTAAATCTGAACTAAGTAGGGTCTTAGTTTTTCCAAGTAGCTGCTGTTTAGAACTTACTGTGAGTAGACTAGAATTTGATAGTTTCATATAAAAAAATTACTTCTATAGAATTAATTCTTGTTAAGGGTTATAAAAAACCAAAAATGATACTGTACTAGCTTTAATTTTTTCCTCAAGGGGATGCAAAGAACTGCAACGATCCAAGCCTTGCTCTGCTGTGTTTGCTGTACTGCATCAAAAGTCACATTTTGAAATGGCACGTTTAAAACTTCAATTTAAAAGCTTTGTTCTTGAAGAACCAGGAATCTAATTCTGATACCATTTATAATCTGCTTCTGCATTTTATCCGTCAATTGGCTATTATCAAAATACATCATAATTTCTGAAACAGATGGTGGAACCCTTCTTCTCTCATGATGAAAAACTGAAACAGTAGAGCAATAATCATGATGTTAAAGAATCAGAGATACTTTTGTTATTAATAGGGAAAGTGAAATCTATCCACCTGGATAATCCTGATGTCTGAGCAGTCTGTTGGGAAGTAGGAAATACAAGTTTCAACCTTCCCCAAAAGGCTGCTGAATGGAGTATGCTCTATGCTTTTGTAAGGCAGGGAGCAAGGAACAAGGGGCAGTGTAGGTCATGTTCTAAAAACACACACTAAATGGAGTCTTCCAGAGGTATGGATAAAGGAAAACATTTTGGGTCTCACTCAGACTGTGCCATAAGCATACGTGGTTCAAGTGAAGTAACAATGTTACACAGAATAGAGCTGCTGTCTCACTGGGTGACAGCTGAGGGGGATTTCCACAACTGAGACTTCAGATGTTTACGATCTAAATGCCATATAATTCCCACTCTCAGTGGCTGTGGGTCTGTGTGGATTGGGCTAAACAGACATATCTGAGCTTGTTTTGCTCACATTCCACGTTTGCTAAAGGCAAGCCAGCTGAACAAGAATTCACACAACTTCAGTAGTGCAGTGCAGCCCTGAACTAATAAGCTGTCAAAAGTCTTCTAGTTCACAGCTGGTCAGCTCAGAACACAGGGGAAGCTCAGCTTTGCCTGGTGGAACCTGTGCAGGCATGCATTGCTTTTCATGCACTACAAATTTGGCAGGTTGGGGGGTGGCTAAGCAAACAACAGGCATTTAATAGGAGAAGTACACCATCAAAAAGTATTAAGTGTGTAGGGTTTTTCACCTCCTAACAACAGGGAATGGTAAAATATTTTGTAAAGCAGCAACACTAAATTATTGCCAAATCAGGGAGGAGTCATTGTCATGAATGTATGAATTATGAAGATCATAAGTGACAAGGACTCAAGGATAATTTTAAAGCATATTATTTTTTTTTTTTTGTGGTCAAAATGCCCTCCCATGAGCTATCTGGACTATCTTGCTGCAGGAGAGGATGACATTAACCAGTTAAAAAACAGTCTCTGTAACAGTGACAATCTCAATTTTTTCCATTCGTTGTTTTACACAATTCTTTGAAAATTACTTGCATCAGTCAAGTATCTTATCTCAGAACTTGCACTGCTTTGTGTAGAACCTGACCAGAGACATGCCAACACCTAAGTTTGTCCCTCTGGTAAGGAATATTTACAGAGAAATAAGAGTTGTACACAAGAGAAGCTATACAAATGCATGGCAAAGACTAGAATATATTCTAGTTTATATTACAGTGATGCAATCTTGAAAAGAAATTACTGCCCTAGAAAATCAAGTTGCCCTAGTCCAGTGTGGCAGCAAGAAGGTGATGTCACCAGGCCAATCAAAGAAAAAAGCAACATCAATGCATTGCAAACACAGCCTCAGTGGGACACCCAAAATATTTGCTCCTATTTTTTTCAGTATTTATACCTCTAACCTCTTGAACATTAGATTTGTACCAAAAAAGAAACAAAACCAAATGGAATTGATATACCAGCCAGTATCGAACCTGCTTTGTTACCAAGCCCCAGGTTCCTGCATATGCTGGAAATGTATATCTGCATCTCCTTTAATCTTCTGTTCCAGAAGTTTTCTGTGTGGCACGTTTCCAAGGCACACATGATGATCACTGTTACATCCCTGCCTAGAAAGCTGTCCTCTGTCATGCTGCTTACCTGCATTGACTCGAAATATGCATGTATAAAAATCTAGGTACATAAATTCAGAATCATAAATTCAACAACCACACTATTTAAAAAATATGTTTCCTGGATTTATGATTTGCCTTGACCCTCTCTAAGATGAAAGATTATGATATGTCTAAATGTTCCATCTCAGTGCCCTTGTCATGTGGATGCAAAAATACAAGCAGAAAGAGAGTTGTTGAAGTGATAAACTGACATTTTCAATGCCAGGACTTGTTTGTCCTGTCCAGATGAGAGCAGCAGAGGGAGAGTGGAACATGGGACAGAATTGGTAACTTCGGCAAGATTTGTTAAAACAGATTTACCAAGCTTCATGAAGGGATGGAAAAAGGAGGAGAAAGAATGTCACTGTGACACACTGTCAAGCAATGGGATGTCTCTGAAACCATGTTAATTTGCAGAAAGCTGCTGCCAGCAAAGAAAATTGCAAAAAAATATATATCCCAAAGATTTATGAGCTAGAAATTATGAGTTATTTGTAAGTTTTTCAGCTGTCACAGCTGGCTTGTACCATGCTTTCCCTCCTTTACTCAAGGCTCAGGTGGGTCTCCTTTTCATGTGAGTTTGAAAAACTAAGAAAAAAAATTCAGAAATGCAGGCAAGTACTGTTAGTTCTGCTCTGGGAACCTGTGTGGTTTTTTCTTTCTAGACTAGCTGCATTAGGGACACATTATACCAGTGTATGAACCACTTTATAGATCTATATGCAACAGACTCGGGAAAGCAAGTTAGCAACAGAGAAGTGCTCCACGATTTGTGCTTCACCCCAATTGTCAAACGTGTCCTTGGGTTACCTCAGCCTTCGTTTCCCAAGTCTTATTTTAATAAAGGTTGTTAGCACTGTTGCAGAATTCCCTCCACTCGTAGCCCAGGACTACACAGCCCAGGGTTGTGTGTTGCTGGGCACTGTGCAAAGGCAGAACAGAAAGGCTGTTCCTGTGTGCTGGGCAGGGCCACAGCAGCCAGGAGGCAAAGCCAGGTTTGGCTTTGGTTTGCATCCACCCTGACCTCATGTGTTTCACCTGCCTGCTGGCAGCAGGAAAGTATCCAGCAGGAGCTGGCATGGCATGGCTGTGTGAGGCTGTTCAGTGAAGGCACTTGGGGAATGGGACACCAGACATCCCAGCCAAGGAAACTCAGCATTCTTGTACCAGGGAGCTTCCCAGGTATTCAAGAGTAATCCTAAAGCCAGAGATGCAGTATGCTGTGGACTTTGCCTGGGCCAGCAGAGTCCTGAAGGGAAGGATGAGGGGCCTTACACCTCTATGCCAGGTGAAACGATGGAGGCCTTGTTCCATGGAAAGCGGACCCCTGGACCTGTCCTGGCCAGAGGCAGAGCACTGGTTGTGTTGGGCAGCTGTTGCTGGCTGAGTGGCAGGAGCTGGTCTTAATCGAGGAACTCATGAGGAAGGAACTTGTGAACAGACTCATTTTTCTACACTTGTTACATTTATGTCTGTGTAGCTTTTGTGGGCGGCCACACGCTCGGAGGACACAAACCACGGCAGCTCGGGGGAGCCGCGGGCAGCGATCCCGTGGGACCGTGCCCGGCCTCCCGCCCTCGGGGCCCGCTCCGCGAGGAGGCGCCGCGGGCTGCGGCCGGCAGGGGGCAGCAGAGGCCGGGCTGGGCGAGTGCGGGGCCTTCCCGGCGCTTCCCGGGATTCCTGGATCCCACCGGGCCCGTTCCCGGCGCTTCCCGGGATTCCTGGATCCCACCGGGCCCGTTCCCGGCGCTTCCCGGGATTCCTGGATCCCACCGGCCCCGTTCCCGGCGCTTCCCGGGATTCCTGGATCCCACTGGCCCCGTTCCCGGCGCTTTCCGGTCTTGCGAGCCCTTTTCAGACCTTTTCTTTTTCGTTTCGCTACCGTTTCCCATGCGCAGCCAGTCCTAACCCAGTCTGGAGGGGTTAAAACCCTAGAGAATCATAGAATATCCTGAGTTGGAGGGATGCACAATGTTCATGGAGCCCGGGTCCTGGGCCTGCACAGCACAGCCCCAAGAGGGTTTTCCCTGCTCACCCCCACACTTCATTTTCATTGTCTTGCCTGAACTACCCTGATTCTCAAAGCCTCTCTCTAAACTGCCTCAAAACACATAAAACACTGCCAAGGAGCAGAAGGTGCAATCCCAAAACCTCTGCTCTTTCGGATACCCCATCATGCGACCCAAGTGTATCCAATACTTCATTTTCCTACCGATGATGACAGATCCCAAACCCTCTACGCTGCCTCTCCCATGCAAGGGCTGGAAGAGCAGAGTCTGACAGTGTTTGCAGCAGGAACCAAGCACCCTCTGGCATGCAAGACTCTGCTGCCTCCAACACATCCAGCCCCATCATCCTGAAACCAAGGCAAGGGTTGTTTCAGGATCTTTCCATACTGGGTTGCTCTTAATTTGCTTCATCACAGTGAGAAACTTGGCAAAAGTTTGCTAAAAGCATTATAATGCATGAGAATTCCTAAAATATTTAACAACAAAGACATGTGTTTTTAAATTGCTCTCACAATAAAGGGAAAATAAAAAGCAAACTACTTAAACAACCTTTTTTTTGTGCTTTGCCAGTTTGCTCTCAGTGAAAAAGTCACCATCAAGAGAACTAAAAATAATGGTTTATCTCCAAGGAGGAAAGGATTTGGGTCTTCTCAACACAGAAGTTTCATCAGAAGTGTATGCTGTAAATAACAGTGTGTGCTGCTTGTAACAAATAGGCCCCACCAGGAGTCCATTTGGAATAAAAACAAAATATATAATTCATCATCTGGCAGGGCAAGCTGACTGCAGCCACCTTTCCAAAGACTTACATAAAATATTACTACACTTGAATCTTATATGAACCTAAATGAAATTCACATTTACATTTGCTGCACCAAAATCCTGCGCATGAGCTCCTATTCCAAACTACATCTCTTCCCAAAAGTGCTGTATTGTTGCTAAAAAATTCCCAAACAACACTAAGCTTCAAAGCTGAAAACAGAAGCCTCTGGTTGATTACCAAGCATAAGGCACAAATTTAGACACAACACATGGAAACAACCACCACTGCCCAGTGCTGCTTCTCCCAATTACATTAAGGAAACTTTTACAATCTAGTGGAAATTCAGAGGTGAAGATGTTTTAACTTATATGAGAGAAAACATGGGGGGAAAAAAAGTCTTGTTTTTTTTCTTAGTGCCTATTAATGTCAGTATCTTCTGACTCTCTGCAAGAATTCAGAGAGCTTTCAGATCAATTCTCTTTTGCTCTGTTATTGTGGCTGCTAGAGATGGGAAGGGTCATGGAGCACTGGGGCCACCACACCACGTTATTAGTTTCCTCAGTGCCCAGCAATGTGCAAAACTACAGTGGGAACACCTGCAGTGGGAGCATCCACTACCTGCCTACACACCCAGCAAATCCCTCTTTGAATGCCCTGGTGTCAGGAGACTGGTTATGCTGGAGCTTTTCCCTTGGTGGCTGACACATGCTGGCACATTTTTCAAAGCCTGTACATCTGTGAGAGATTTCTGCCCTTCTGACATATGAGTATGTCATGTTATTGAGGTGACTTGACGAGTGATTGAAGGCAAACTGGTGGTCTTGATGACAGAAACCTCCCCTGAGAGACCCGTGCCTCGGTCAAATAAAATGTGAGTAGCAAAACTATTTGCGGGTATATAACAGCAGCAGGATTCACTGCACCTCAGAACTCAGCTTGTCAGGGGCACACATTCATTCAGTTTCTTGTATAGAAAAACAGGTTCTTCCCAGCACTTCTTGGCATGTTGATGAAGAGAACAAAATCTCCAGAACGAACCTTTCCCAGCCCACAGCACTCAGCAAAGTGAGGGAAAGGTTTCTCCCTCGTGTGGGCTCTGGCAATGCCCATTGGTGCCTTTGCTTGTGTACACGGGGCACAGGGTGGCAGTGAGGGGGGACAGGATCTGTGCTGGCCAGATGCACACTGCTCTCCAAGACCTGCCTCGGCAGAAGAGCAGTGCTGAAGAGCTGGGGGAGCAGAGAGGCATATTTAGGGTGTGTTTGGGTTTGACTTGCCAGTACTACACATTCAGGAGGATGGTGTAAGAGTCAGCAAATCCCTCTTTGAATAGATAGTTTGTATTTGTATTTAGCTTGTGATGGTTTCTCTCCCTTTCTCTTCTTTACTGCCTAACCCACCAAACCTGCCAGCTGCTCCTCTAAGCACACCAAGCAATGGCAAAGGATCTCAAGGCACATGGAGAAAAACCCTTGTGTAATCTTGTTCCAACACTGTAAATAGCTGGCATATTTATTGAATGTAGAGAGGTAAAAAGCAGATTTGTACTCCACTGCATCATCTCTCAAGATGCAGGTAGAGATATTCCTTAAGTTTGATAGGACTAAACCCAGACCCCAATCCTACAAGAACACATCAGCTAACACTGTGCCATCCTACACCAAATCAATGAAAGAAAGCTGTTCACCTCTGTTTCAGGCCTCTCATGTGATGCTAATTTGCAAGCTATCATATAAGGGCTGCAGCTAGCATCCAACAAGTAAGTTTTAGCAAGGAAATCACACAGCTCCTGCAGTCTGGGTAAGGGGCTGTGCAGAAAATTATGCAGGGGGGTTGCAAAACCATTCAGAAAAAAAAAAAACCCAAACCAACACCCCCCCCCCAAAAAAAAAAAAAAAAGAAAAAGAAAAAGAAATGTGAGAAAGAACAAAAACTTCATGGCATGGTTAGAGACCAAAATCCTGAGGGAAGCAGGAGGGTTGTTTGGCAGCACAGAATTTCCCCACAGTTTGGGCTGCAGGAGGAGCAGCAAGGCTGCACTGTGCAAGCCCAGCCTTGGTGACACAGCCAGGACTGCAGGCTCTGCCCAGGGCTGCCTGCTCCCTGCTCCTACGGGCCTGGGCCTTGCCAGCGTTTACTGGACCTGTAGATCATTTTTAATCCGATGTCATGGGCCTTCCAAGTGTGCCAGTTGCTGCTGTAGCCTGCTGCCAACTGATAGATGGTTTATGCCACTAACAGTGCTTGAGGAGGAGAATTGCTAAAAAGCAGTGGTAATATTTACTTTCTCCTGCTAATGCAAGTAGCAAGCAGAGAATTTCAAAACCCTTGTAACCTGCGTTGTAGTCAGCTGCAGACCAAGCCTGGCTGGGGGCAAACAGAAACCACGGGACACAGCACCATAGGAACAAACAGCTAGAACACAACAAATGCTCAGGGCAGAGTGCTCAAAGACAGGCTGCAGCATCAAACCACTGCACTGCCCACAGGGAGCGACCATAGAAGGGATGTGAGCCAGCAGGGTTATTGTCTTGGAAGAGCAGAAAGGAAGCAAAAAGAAAGGAATAACGAAGCAAATTAATTGTGAGCTGATTGTCCATTCCTCATTCCCATTCTCCAGGACAAGGCCTGTAGCCTCTCTATGTGCATGTATGCAGGCATATGTGCACATTTGCAAACACACACACACCCCCTGCACCGGGAAACCTTGCAGATTGCTGGGTACACTGTACAAAGCACATCTGAATGCTTAAACTGATTAAATCAACACACATCCCAGTGACTCCTATTTTCTCTGACTGTAGCTCACAGCCTCACACCCATCGCTACCACAGCTTCTCAATCGAGCCACCCCAGAGCCCCCTCTGCTGCCTCCACTCCCATGCTCCCACCAACAATAGAAACACGGAGCCACTGTGGAGGAATAAATACTTGTTATTATTTGTCTTGACACTTGGGGAAGCACTGGAAAATTCAGCTACCTTGCTATTTTGCATTGTCCTGTTACCACCCATTGTCAAACTTCCTCCTGTTTGCTTTACAATTGCTCATTCCTTGGAGGAGCAGCAGGGAAGGAGACTGGGCACATGGAGCAGAGAGCTGCAATTTCACTGAGAAGTAATAGTAACCGACCAAAATGTACTGATTACATGGATGCATCAACACAAAGGAGACAAGAAAGATTTCTGGTTGTGTTATCTCCAAATTGCTCCCTGCCAGTCTCTGTGCCTGTGATTAACCACGTCAGACTCAGCAGGCCAGGTTCAGCACCCTGTCCTTCTCCTGGCTGTTAATTTCAGCAGCCATTCCCAGGGCATGAAATGGCAGCAAGTTGTGTTTGTTTGCTAAAATGCTGTAAAGCTCTGTGGATGGTGTGCTCAAGCCAGAAAGACACTGAGTCACGCTGAGCTGTCTATTCCTGGGGTTCCACAGCAGCTCCTGGTGTTCTTGTCAGGTCCCACACATGCTATGTGGATGCTGCATGTCCCCCCATCCCCTCCTGCACCTGCTCCTCTTTGCCTTTTCTTAACTCACATGTAAAAGTCAGGTACCTAAACTGGCCATATAGGACCATTCAATTATTTCAGCTGAAAAGACTCTTTGGAGGTCTTTAGTCCCACCTCCTGCTCAGAGTAGAGCCAGCTTCATATTGAGGCGAGGTTGCTCTAAGCCTGAACCTGGGTATTTTGAGTGTGACCAGGGATGAAGGTCCCACTGCCTCCATGGGTCCCAGTTCCAATGTTTGACCATTGGGAAATTTTTTAACCTGAAAGTTAAGAGTTTAAGTCTGCTACTGCTCATTTAGACAAAGCATTGAACAGGTAAAAAAACCTCTTATATTGATTGTTCTCTGGTTTTCCTTGCAGCAAAATAGGAGATGAAGAGGCAGAGCTGCACATAAGACATGAACTGAGCTCCCAGGCAGTGTTATTACCTGCCTACTTTCAGTGCAGCCACCGCAGCTTTTCAGCAGCCAAGGGGAGAGACCAATCACAGCATTTATCGTGTCAGATTCTACTCTCCCATCAGACTGGATGGCTGAAAACCTCATCCTGATGCTTTTCTTTCTAGAAGCAGTTTTGCCTACAGTCACCTGCTGAACACTCACACTGTGCATTGCACTAGCATGGCCCACTCCTCCCACTAGCAGAGGGACAGGATGAACATATCCTTTCCAATAATATTTTATTTGAAAATCTTGAAGAAAAATAATTACTCATGCTCCCCAGCAGAAAGGCAAACAGTTAGAGTGGTGAATGGTATTGTAGCAGTGCCTGTAATTAAGGAACTGCCAGCATTTTAATTATAAACTAATATCTTCAGTGGCTGACAATCCAGCTGTTCAGCAGACTCGTTGCAGTTTGACGCTGGCTAAGTGCCAGGCACCCACAAAAAAACCATCTACTTATTTTCCTCTGCNTCTTCAGTATGCTTAAGGAAAAGAGTTTCTTCTGCTGTGACGTGGGATCCTTCCTACAGGAGATAGTTCTCCGTTAACTTTCCTAGCATGGTTTTAACTTCCACAAGCAGCAGTCCCACCCAAACCTGCTGCAAGGTGAGCTCCTCCCATGGGCCAAGTAGTCTTCCCACAACTGCCTAGAGTGGGTCATTTTAGTTCATGGGGTTTAGTCTTGTAAGAATGAGCTGTTCTAGTTTGGAAGTGAAGGCTCTCTTCCTCTATCTCTAAAAGCAAGGGTCATCTCTCTCTGTTTGAGTTCCTCACTAGATTAAAGCTTTTCAGTACCCACGCACTCCAGCATGAGCATTGTTCCTCATGGGCTGCACGTGAATCTCTGCATCCCCCCATGCACCTCATGAATTATAGGGAAACAATTTGTTGTATCATAGTCCTCACCACGGCTTGCAGGAGAATCTCAGCTCCGGCGCTTGGAGCACCTTCTCCCTCTCCTTTTTTTTCACTGACCTCGGTGCTGCCATGTTGGTTTTCCTCACGTGTCCTCACTTTTCCTTTTTTTCTGACTTGGAAGAAAGTTGGTGTCTGTAAGTGGCAGTTGAGAAGTTGATCTCGTCCGGGCTCTGCATTGGGGAATTGCTCGCCATGTCTCTCGCTGCGGGCCGTGCGGTCCTCGCTGGCACCGCACAGCAGCTCCGGCCTCAGTGAGTCAAGATTATGAAGAGTTAAACTTTAGCTAGGAGTTAGAAGCAATTTGTAAATCAAAAGATAAGTTTGCTAAGTATCGTGCTATTCACTATTATGTCTGAAACTTTGCTTATAGTAAATGACCTGTCATGAGGACAAAAGAAGCTGGTAGAATTATAGCTGGCACCTAGATTGCATGATCAAATATAGGCAGGAGGTATAGACCATCTCTAGAAGGCTTGCTGAGGCTTGCCCACAATAGAAGGTAGAAAGTTCATGGTGATGAACAGATCCCTGACTTCATCTTGCAAGACCACTGACTCAAATCAAGACCACCGACCCAAATCGAAAAAGGAATTGCGCACACGCAAAGGACTAATAACCTCATTTTCATAAGAAGCAGAGAATAGGAGGTGCTAGAAATATGCATATGATTAATATGTAAGACTTTGTGAAATAAATAGAGGGCAAATATCTGTGTAAGTGGCTGGCACGTCTGTAGGAGGCAACTCCCGTGCCACCCGCCGGCATAACAAACATACCGCTTCCTAACTTTAATTAGTCAGAGAGTTTTTGTCCGTGAATACCGGTTTTTAACGAATCATCAGGGGGCCCCCGACCGCACAGTCCCGGCCCCGGGAGGGAAACGGCCGCGCTGCCCGCGGCGGCCCCCGCCGGGACAGGCCCCAGCAGCCGCCTCACCACCCCCAGGGGGAAGAAAGAGAGCTTCCCGTGCTTTTTCCTCTCTTAAATATGTCGTCACAGAGGCGTTACCAACTTGTCTAATTGGGCTAGTAACCTGCCCATCGTCAGAGCCTCCAGCGATTGGCTCTGTGCTGGACATAGAAGTTTCAAACAGCTTTTCTCCTGCCCCCACTAAAAACCAGGCTGTGTTAAACCAACATACCTGTTGAAAGGGAGATTGCCAATTCNTAACAAACATACCGCTTCCTAACTTTAATTAGTCAGAGAGTTTTTGTCCGTGAATACCGGTTTTTAACGAATCATCAGGGGGCCCCCGACCGCACAGTCCCGGCCCCGGGAGGGAAACGGCCGCGCTGCCCGCGGCGGCCCCCGCCGGGACAGGCCCCAGCAGCCGCCTCACCACCCCCAGGGGGAAGAAAGAGAGCTTCCCGTGCTTTTTCCTCTCTTAAATATGTCGTCACAGAGGCGTTACAACTTGTCTAATTGGGCTAGTAACCTGCCCATCGTCAGAGCCTCCAGCGATTGGCTCTGTGCTGGACATAGAAGTTTCAAACAGCTTTTCTCCTGCCCCCACTAAAAACCAGGCTGTGTTAAACCAACATACCTGTTGAAAGGGAGATTGCCAATTCCAGAGTTACAGACCATCAATTAAAGTTATAGGGAGGTTTTCTGTACTTCTTGCTTATTAAGATGTGTTTCTTGCTTGTTAAAGTCTTTGGAGAAATTTCAGTAAAGTCTTTATATGAATGAGTAGTGAGCTTTCCTTTCACTTTCCATGATTCCTCTGTCACAACACGGGGTGGGGACATCCTGAGGCCATCAAGTGTCTCACCAGGCTTTCTCCCATCACACTTAAGTCAGCCCAGTGCTGCATTAACATTTTCCACCTTCAAATCATTGGTCCACCTATTGCCCAGTATGACCAAGGAGCTTTGCTGAACCCTATTTAGAGGGTACCTCAAGTACCAGTGGGTGTTTATTTAGTTATTACATCAAATTTAGAACTACATTATAAGCATTATGTACTAGCTTGAAAACAAACCAGTGGGAGATTGCAAGTCAGAATTATAATTTAATAGGACAATTAAAATAAATGCAATAGTACAAGAACACTGACAGAGTCAGGATGCCCTGACACCCTGGTAGTCAGGGTGGTGGTAGCAGTCCAGATGGAGTGGTTCTGTTGAAGCGGTGATCCTGTAGAAGGGTCTGGTCTTCACCCGAAGGTCTAGTAGTAGCTCTCATCCTCTGGGAATCCAGTAGATAAGGGTTGCTTGTGCTATTCCAAACCCCAGGTTGTATCCAGGTGGGAATGCTTGGCTCCCCTGCCTGGGCGGGGCATCTCACAATGGGATGTTAGTCATTGTTGGGTCTTTGATAGCCCATTAAACAGAGATAGGCCCCAAAGGGAGTATCAGGGATGAGTCATGGTAGGAGATAACGAGCACTGCCCCACCTGCTTTAACAGCTTGTGAAGATGATAATAGAATACATACTTATATATAGGCAATACGTCTTACATTGTAACTTAGGACACACTGAAACATCATTAAGCATAACAAGGCTAAGAACTCAGCAGTTTGCAATATTAAAAATACTAAAAACAAGATGAATCTTATCCCTTCCCCAGCTTCTGCTTCTGAGCCACTGCAGAATAAAGCTGTGATTCACTTTATGGTTTTTTTCATTCAGGAATTCAGACAAAGTGTTAAGATGTTGTAGACATGGAGTCCCTCTGGGCTGTCCCTACACGGATTCCCACTCTCGACCCAGCAGTGGGGCAGGTCAAGGGGGCAGAGTGGCCACCAGCACATGGCCCAGAGGCCACCAGTGATGGGCCCTGAGCGTGCAGGTACCAGACACCAGGATTTTGCTGTCTGCTTCCAGGACATACAGGTTGCAGCCAGAAATGCTCATGGCAGCTGATGTTACCTGCCTGCAAGGTAGGAGTGTGCAGCCCCCTCCATCTCCTGACACCCAGCGTTATGAGCTGTGCTGTCTGGCTTACACAGTTAGCCCTGCCCTTGCTACAGGAGGGACAAAACCAACCCCACCCAGGGCATGCCCCCTCCTCATCTCCCTGCCTTTTCCAGCACAGGTCTCCAGTGAGGATCAGCATACAGGCTCATTCCTCATCCCTTGCCTGGGGGCACCCAGGGGGGCTCACACTTCCCCCAGAGGTGTTCACTGCCTGGAAAATCAACCACACTGGCATGCACATCTGAGAACACATTTCCGTCCTGGAGGCCTGGCTCAAGGGAAAGGTCCCCACAGAGCTTAGCAGAGGAAACCCTTGGGAATAAAAACCTGCTGAACAAGATGTGCTGTGTCTTAATTACACAGAATGAGTATTCTCAGCATCACCAACATGAGGACAGGAAGATAAAGAGGTGAAGCCTGTCAAGCAGTTAGTTTACCACAATGCACCCAGTGTAGGGGTCCCTCAGATGGACGAGGCCCCTGCTGTCACTCATAGTCTCTCCCTTGGGGCATCACACCCCCCAGTGGCCCCCACATCTGGCTGGGTGGCAAGAGAAGAGCTGTGATTAGCAGGCAAGGGCAAGGCATCCACCTCAGCTACAAGGGCTGCTGGGCAGGAAATTCACCCATCTAGCTCCTTCCCACTCCTCAAGACCCAGCAGCTCTGCTGCTTCCTTTCTGCCTGGGTGTGCCTGCCCTGCCCAGGCACTGTATCCCCTTCCATTCTGGCAGCTCCCTCATAAAACAGCAGGAACAAGGCCGTGCTCTTTGCAGCAGTGCCTCAGCCTCCACGGGCACACGGGAAGATGTTTTCCACAGCTGTCTGTGGTTTCAGAAGGGAAATGCAACCTCTCCAGGGAAGATTCCCTGAAGATTGATAACCACTTTGGTGGAACTACCTTTACAAAGACAGGATAAAATACATACATTCTAGACAAAAAGGAGATGTCATAGAAATGTTTCCAGTATCCTCAACAGTAAATGCTTTGTTCTTGCATAAAAGCCCTGGGTAGTTCTGTCACATACATGAAAAGAAGGATGCTGCAAATTCTGTGGACATAATCCCCACATTTCTTAGTGTCCTACACTGTGGAGATACTAAGGCCAAGCACAAGACACTTAATAGTAATAAAATCCCAGCCTTCACACTTTGGAGCGAGTCTGTTCTCTACTAGCATTGAACATCACTGCAGCAAAGCTTGAAGAAAGATCTACACTGTAAAACTTCATTGTAAGGTTTTAATAACATAAAAACTAAATTCCATGGCAAATTTTAGGGCTGACTGATGTTCTGAGGTGTAGTTTTGCAAAATCTGCTGCCAGTTCAAATTAACATATCTCATAACTAGCCCTGGAATAAGAAGTGATGAGCTGAGTGATGAACAAGCCCCAGTTTCTGTCCTTGCTCATGGCCTGCCTCAAAGTTAATCCTCCCTCCTTCAGCACAGCTCCAAAGCTTGTGAAAAAGGTGTCAAATCATGGTTCATAAGGTTTCAGCAGGAAACAAATTTTTTTTTTTTATAGCCTAAGTGTCACTAGTGCCTGCTAGAAGCTCGCATTTGAAGTGCATTTGGTGCCTTCATTCTTCTGTGGAAGAGAGACAGACTCTTTCCCTTCCAGAACAGTCCAGCTCTGGGCCCTGGGGTTATCTTTGTCTGTGGACAGCAGGTAACCTCACATGTACCTGTCATCCCTGTGCAGAGCCCAATGCTGATAGCAGAGACTCATTTGTGTCTGGAGTAAACTGAAAGATTTGTGAGGTACTGAGTGCCAGGACAGCCCCCTGCATATTTGGTGTTGAGGCTCTCCAGCATAAAAAACCATGCTTAACAACCTGAGGTTTAGAGAAATACTTCGAAATGTTGAAAACAGGTACTTCCCGTTTTTTTTCTAACTGGAAAAAACCTCTTGAACCCTAAAGTTGCATCTTAAAAAGACTGATGGCAAACCCTGAAGTCATTCATTTGTTCTGCACATACAGCTCTTTAGGCATCACAAGGTTCTTACCTATTTATTTCCAGCTCTTTGTTCAGACCCCTCAGAATCAACCCTGTGAAAGGACTTGTTTCCCTCTCTGCTTGTGTCTCTGCTGTCTGCATAGGGCTGCCTTGCAACCCTGCCCTTAGCCACCTTTTCTCCACTCACATCTCGGCAGCATTTGGAGCAGAGCTCTTCTAGCATTGCTTCCCAGCAGGAAGTAGAGATCCTCAGCTGCCAAGGATCCACCTGCTGCAGCCTGGAAGGTTTCTGTTACTTGCTGGGTAATGGCTGTTGTGGTTTGACACTGGTTAAAACACCAGGCACCCATGAAAACCGTTCACTCACTCTCCTCTGCCATAGCTGAGCAGAGGAGGGGGAAAAAAATGAAGGCCTCATGGGTTGAGATAAGGATGGGGAGAAAACATTTTAAAGGCAAAACAGGCTCAAATATAAAGGTCTAAAGTAAATTTATTATTAATAGAGTCAGAGGAGGATAATGAGAAGTAAAATAAGCCTTTAAAACACTTTTTTCTTCCTAGCCCCTCCCTCCTTCCCACTGACAGTGCAGGGAGATGGGGGGAGAGGGAGGCATGTTTTAGTCAGTTCATTACCCGAGATCTTTTTTAAGTTTGCTCAGGGAGAGGAGTCCTTTTTCCTGCTATGTCATGAGTCCCTCTCACGAGTAAAACAGTTTTCCCAGAACTGCTGTGATGTGGGTCACTGGTCCATGGGGTACTGTCTTTTAAGGATAGGCTGCTCTAGTTTGGAAGCAAGGGCCCTCTTTCTCTATCTCTGGAAGCAGGGGCCCTCTCTCTCTCTTGAGGCCTCCCACTGGATTACAGCTTTTTTTTGGCCTCCACTCACTCTGGCATGGGCATCTTTTCCACGGGCTGCAAGTGGGTTTCTGCACTCCCCATTGATTATAGGGGGACAGCTTGTTTCATCATAGTCCTCATCACTGCTTGCAGAAGAATTTCGATTCTGGCGTTTGGAGCACCTCCTCTCCCCCTTTCTCTTCATTGACCTTGGTGCCGCCGTGTTCTCCACATGTTCTCACTTCCTCCTCTTTCTCCGACTAGAAGAAAACTTGCTGCTCGTAGGTATCATTGTCAACAAGTTCCACCAATTCAAAGATTTTTGCAGCATCTCACAGCGCCGAGAGGTTGATCTCATCTAGGTTCTGCGTCGGGGAATCGCTCGCCATGTTCTGCTGCTGGCCACATGGCCCCTGCTGCCCCCACGCGGGGTGGTATTCAACATCTCTCTTCATATGCGGCGCCAAGAAGGAGAAGCCGCTGCTGCCGCCCCTGCCCTTCTGCCCATGGCACAGCTGGCTAGGCACAGCCAGGCAGGCAAGGCTCGCTGCGGCCGGCGCCACAATGGCAGCGGCGGTGCATCGCCGCATGTGGCGCCGGGAACGGTCCCGGCGATGGTGGCTCACCACCCCTGGAAAAACTGCCCACGCACTGTTTTGATTTTCTTCCTAAATATGTCATCACAGAGGCATTACTAACCTCTTTAATTGGGCCAGCAGCATGTCCATCTTCAGAGCCATCAGGCTCTGCCAGACAGGTGGAAGCTTCTAGCAGTTTCTCACAGAAGCTACTTTTGTGGCCCTTCCCTGCAACTAAAAACTAGGCTGTGCCAAATCAGCACAATGACCCACAGTCCTGAGTGTAAAAGAGGAGCAAGAAACAGGAGAAAGATTGCTGCTCTTTGCTTGTGCTAATTATGGATGGCACTTTTAAACATAGGCACAGTGTTAATGTCAGGAAAGCACATTTCTGTCCTGTATCTTCCCTTACTTATTCTGCACTCTTCTTAGGATACAGGAGAGAGCAACTCCTACATGCAATTTATATATATCTGTAGATATGTGTGAGAAATTTTTAATAAAAAGAGGATGACAGTTGCCACAGGAAATTATGAATACATGCATATATACATTTGCTCAAACACGCACCCTGAACATTTGAGACCTTTCAATTTCTTCAAGGAAATACTTTTTAAAGAAGTGTGATGCCCCTCTGTTAGATCTCAGTCAAACCAAGAGCTCAGCAGCAAAAAAGGGGGTGAACCTGAGTCTTCCTCAAGAGTTCTGATATAAGAGAACATGTAAAAAGAACATTTTGTGATGTGGGCATGTGAATAAGTTGTCTCCGAGTTAGCCATAGCACAGCTACTCTAATAAATATGCATTTACCCTCCCATTACTGCAAGGTGGGACATATGGAGGGGTAACTACTTTCTGTGACAACTGTGTGCATCAGCTGTCCTCTACAGGAGAGGAGAGCGGGGTTTCACATCTTCCTCACCTTCAGTGTAGCTAACAAAGATACGAGGCAGCTCCACCTGAGATCCAGTCACTGATAAATTACATTGACACCCTTGGGCTTCTGTGTTCCTCTAAAACTCCTGTAATTGCTACATAAATAATTAGTTTGGGGCAGGATGGTTCAATCAATCTGGCCCTGGGAAAACACAAAACAATAACTTCTGTGCAAGCTGCAGAGTAGAGTCCTTATTAAAAAATGGCATCAAAACCTACATCCAGTCTGGTCTATTCATGTCACTGCTCTCCTTTTAACTGTGCTCGTACACTAGAGAGTCCTAATGGATTGGAGCTGTAGGAGGTAAACCAGCAGATTGAAGAGGTTAGATGTATTTCTTTGTTAATGGGTCTGATGTTGTTCAAAGCTCCCATAAAAATTCAGCATGAAGAGCTTCCTAAGCTCAGGGTGTTCACGATCATTCAGCCTTTAAGCAGATACAAAGAAAAATTTTCTCTGCCTCTCTCTGAATATATCCATCTCCTCAGCAGCAAGGGAAAGACTTTTATAGAGAATTTGATAAAAGTCCTGAGACAGCTCATTAATTCCAGTCACTTCAGCAGTGACTTCCCTGCCACTTGTGGCACTCAAAGAAGTTATAGATTGCCGTAGTAACAACAAATCCTATTCATTAGCCATGTCTCTGCACTTGCATATTAATATTGTCTGGCCTTGTTAAATTTGGAAGACTATTCTCTTTAATCTGTTTTTAACAGGCATTTTTTTCCTAAGGTTAGCCATGAAATAATTGATAATGATAGTTATCCCCCCCACCTCCAAAAAGCTTGTGAAATTCCTTAAATGGCCTCATTGCTGCTGGGGAGCTGGGGCAGGCCATCTACCTCTGTAGGTATTGTGATTTTACCCCTCTTTGATGGGAAATTTAGAGATTTTTGTACTGTACACTCTCTTCTCCACTTTATGGAGACATAATTTAATCAGCAGAACTTTTATCTCCATTATATGTGTGCATCCAAACAGGATCCAGTGGTGAGAATAGGAAATAATAATCAGAAACGGTGCAAGTGGTGGGTGTGAAGGACTTGGCACAACCCCATATCCTCTCTAGAGCTCCACTTCACACAGCACAATCCAACCAAGCACCACTGACCATACAATTACAGGATGGTTTGGGTTGGAAGGGACCTTAAAACTCATCCAGTTTCAACCTCCCTGCCTTAGGCAGGGACACCTTTCACTATACCAGGTTGCTTGAAGTCCCATCCAACCTGGTCTTGAACACTTCCAGGGATGGGGCAGCCACAACTAACTCAAGATACTCTCAAGTAACTCAAAAGCAGAAAGACTTGGCCCCAGTAGCAAGTAAGTTGATACCAAAGAAGTCTTTATTCTACAGGGTAAAGAGAGTTGTGTTCACTTATTTGTCTAAAATCAGAGCTGGTTGAAACTTCTCAATTGTGTTCTATTGAATAAGGCTTTTCATGTAGACAGAAGTTTTGAAGGACCTTGGAAAAAGGAGGTGTGTTGAAGAAAATATCACCTTCTTAACAACAAAAAACTTAAAGCTTTGGAGGTTTCTGTTAAAATTATGCCTCTTGTGCTGTTAACTGCCTTAGGAACAGTGTTATACCATGAAATAGGAAATGGGATTTTCCATCTCTTTTGTCAGATTCCAAGATTAGTAGCTTTACAAGAATCTGGTAATTTCAGAAATCCATCAAAAATATTTCCCTCTTGCACCTTAGATTAGATATAAAGAAAAAAGTTTTTTTACTATGAGGGTAGTGAGGCATTAGAACAGGTTACCCAGAGAAGTTGTGGATGCGCAAATAGCAAAATATTCAGGCAAAGTGGACACACAAAAACCTAGCCCTAATTTGAGTTAATTTTGCCATTCTGACAAGGCTGCAGGAAAAGAACTGAAGACAGAAGTACTACAGGGGAACTCTCAAGTGGCAGCCAAAACCTCCCCCTGTTACTGGCAATGCACCATAAACCAGGAGCAGTTCAAATCCACGGCTGCTGCTAAGCTCCTGATTGTTGGTGTGGCAGTGTTTTCAATATTCATTATACTGAGGAGTTCCTGGTGAACTGTTGCTGCTGTTTATCACACAAGCCCAGGTATAGCTCATTTTCCAAGAATAACTTTGGCAAGATATTAGTATCTGTTGCAGCCTTTTGACAGCTTATAATTATGGTTGAAAGTGCAGTCGAGCAGTTTCAGACAGGAGAGCAAGTAATTTCCCAGAGTTATCCACTAGGGCAGAACCCTCCCCATCTGAACACTCATGGAGAAGGGAGCATTCCCACTGCTCAAGTTCCTGCAGAGTATGTGCATGAGGAAAAAACCACACTTTTTTCCCTTAAGAAAAAAATTTTCAGTTTTTCTCTCCTTTACAGCCTCTAGTGATTTTCTGCATGCTAAAAATACACCAAAAATCCCAGTGTTCCTACACAGCACAATTGTGACTGTCAAGCTGAGTCCCCAGGAGCCCACAGCTGTGTGCTGGAGCACTGATGGTGAGCACTGCACTTCAGCATTTAATTCTGCAATGTTAGTGACTCACCTTTTGTAGACTGACTCCACATACAACACAACCATGACAAAAGTCCCTTTCTTGCTCTTTTGGGACTTGCTGCCCATCCTCAGTACCTGTGCTGGATGCTTGATTCACTCCATTCAAACTCTATTAACAGTGAACCAGGTCCTCTGTGTTTTCTGGAGCTGGCCCCTCATGGGGCTGCACAGACAGCTCTGGTACAGTAGAGTGAGAAATGGCATCATTTAAATAATTTTAATAATTTAAACCATCTAAATCAGTGCTGACTTCAGTGCCAGTACAGCTGAACCTGCAGCCAGAAAATTTCACCACTATATTGATGCAAGACTGACATAAATGCAAGTGTGATTCATCACTTTTAGAAGCTGCTTTGCTGTATTTTTCAAGAATCATGATACTCACTCAGCGAATTTTACCAAGAAATCAATTACCTGCTAGCTATTACATTTATCAGAACATGTTTCCAGTGCTGTAAATCAGCATCACCCTGCGGAAGCCAGTGGCAAGCACCAAGCCCACCCGCACAAGCCAGGCAAGCAGCCTGTCTCCTATTAGGATGGATGGCAAAATATGAGCCTTGTACAGCTGACAGACATTTATGGAGGATAATTATGGAGACTGCAAGTATATCAGTTACTTTGACAGGTTAATGGTTTCTTTTTAATTGGATGCACAGGCACAGGGGTGACTGCAAATAATTTGGTTTTGTCTTTACCAGGACAGGTCCCCAGATGTACTTCATTCTGTGCCAGAGAGCAGTCCATCAAGTATAGGGAAGCTCTTCAAGCAAAATCAAGGCTGGGAACACTATCTGTGAAGTAAAACTGAGCCCAAGTGCCTTGTTTGCAAAAAACTATCCAGTTTCTGGTGGTGTCTAGCCTGATCCAAGCCCACACGTAGCTGGAAGCAAGGTGGATGTGGTACAAAGCAATTAGTGCTACAGGGTTTGGGTACGTGGCTGCAGTAGGGAAAGGAGGAGGAGGGGATGCTTCTGCTGGGGATGGAGGTGGCTTTGAACAAGAGATTGATTATTGCCTCTAACATACTATTTTTAGAGTTAAAAAAATAAAGACATAAATGTTCTTTTGCTTTTGACCTCAGATATGAATACCTCATAGAATTACCTTGTCATTACATTGAACATGTGATCCCAATCACATATATTTTTAACAACCACCTAGAACTGGAGGTCTGGTTTGTTTCATCAAGCTTTCAAGGTCACTGAGGAGTGAGCTTATGCAGATCCAACTGAAGCTGCAGGTGTCAATGTACATGAAATGATGGTATCTGTAATGTGACATGAGGCCTTTCCACACAGGAATATTTTTAATGTTAACTCCTTATTTAAAAATCTCTTCTGCAGACCCATCTGATTTTCCTATCCTTCATACCCGTCAGCTGGATTTTACAGAAAGTTCAATCAATTTCCTAGAAAGTTAGCCAATGAAGCAGCTTCCACTCCAGACACTACAGCTGTGTCACTGTGACCAATCATCTTCCCCATGCTCCATGTCCCCAGGAATTTCTTCTTTGCTGTCTGCAGTGAATGCCACTGTGTAAAAGAGAGCAGTGAGTTTTTAATCGGTATTTAATCCCTTGTTTCTAGGAGTAGGATGCAAAGTTGGCTGCATTGCCAGAATGGATGTTGACTCAACAAGTTTTTCCAGTGTCCTGTAACAATCCCATTGGCAAACATCATTCCCTACACAGACACCACGAGTGCATGGACATGCGTGAGTGCAAAACCTACATTGTTTCAGCTTCTCTTTTCTAACCTAAATGAGGATAAGGGAGCATCTCATGGAAGATCCCAGTTTGGCTGGGATTTAAGGCAAGACAAAACCCCCCTCCCTCATCCCCTGCTTGCCTCCAGCAGTCTCCACAAGAAATTGAGCTAATTTGTTTAGTGTCAGCCGTCCTCGCTCAGAAAGAAAATATTCTTGCAAGGCATACAATTACTACACATGGCACTCATAAACAATACCGTGTTTAGCAATTAGTAGTATTAAACACTGAAAGGAATTTTTTCTGATGGAGTTTGGCAATTTTGTAAAAAAAAAAAAATCATTTCTGTAAGCTGCAAGTAGTCTTTAATGGAAACAGATTTAAATACAAACTATAGTTCCTTCACACTGTGCTATAAATCACAAGGGAAACATAATTCATTTGCAGCAGTTTTCAACAAGAAAACTTGGCAGTCTTTCAGCAAGTTTCATAATTGCTCTATTTTAAACTTCATCTTGAAAACACTCAAGATAGCTTTTAGTTTTATTGAAAGGTTAATTTCACACCTACAGAAAAATATCAGCTTTTCATTAGATCTAACAGAGTGTTAAATGTGAAAATTACAGTCCCTTCCCTATGAATGTGCAAAGTTTGTTGAATTGTTAACCCATCCTAATTTTCCATTCTTTCCCCGTGGAGCCAAGGCACAACAGGCGCAGGCCTGCCTGGAGCACCAACACTGACAACACGTAATCCCAAATCAGCCCTGGGTGAGAGCTGCAGGACATCACCAGCCACAGTAATTTGGGTGCCACCTATGCAGGGTGGGAGGCTGTGGTAGCCCACACCTGAAAACACCCAATGCAGAAGGCAAAAGGGGACATTTCTCTGGGACAGGGCTTGAACAATACTACTTCTTCACAGATTTATGCCAAGGTGTCTCAAAAAGCACCACTGCATCTCTGGGCTCACTTTATTGCTGGCAAAGTACAAACAAGAGGTAGGTAAAGAAGAAATTTACTCATTTCCCTTCCCATCCCATCAGCTGTATTTTCTGTTTGAGTGAAACATGCCATTGGGAGCCAGCCTGCTTCCATGCTCATCTCCCACTGGAGGGTTAAGATCAGGGCACAAACAATTAAATACTTCTGGTGGCCTGTGCACTTGGTGTAACATCCCATGCCACCAAGGTACACTGAGTCCATCACTCATTCAGGGTGGGACAATGTTTCCCTGGAGCCAATCCTGAAGAGCCAGAGGAGTCCCAAGAGGACACTTCTCAGCATCGAGGGCTATATACCTTGTTGTAATTATTTTGTGACACAGCCTGAATTTCAGCCTCCCATGACTTGAGAAAGTCCTTGCAAATGTGATGCTTTTGTGGTTTTGTGTCTGGCAACCTCCACTTCCCCAAAGCCAGCACTTCCCCCTCTGCTTCTCAGATCCCAGCTTCCCAGCAACTAAACACAGAGAGCACTTGTAGCAGTAGTTTCAGCTACCTCTGATGGATACAGCCCCCTCCTGGCTCCCAGAACCATCATTCCTCCACACAACAAGTGCATGTGTGAGCGTGAGCATGCACAGTGCTGGAGGGGGTGGATACAGGCAGAGAGGAGAGCGTTTTTTGCAGCTGTATGCACAAGGAATGCCAGTAGGGAAAAGCATAGTTTTTGCCTTCAAGGAAACCATGATTCAGTCACTACTTTATCAGGGAAAAAAAAGTCACACTGAATTTCATTTAGGTATTTTAAGTTCAATCAAAGCAGAAATTATTTGTCAAGGGAAGAGGAAGAGGATTAATTTATCCAAATGAATCCTGGTACCATGGTGCTGTGCAAGGCAAATTTACCGTTGCACAGTGCTCCCTGTCATTGTTAGGGGCTCCTGCCTGAGGAACAAGGGACAGAGGAACTGTTCCCAGGGCTCAGGGGATGTGCAGAGCTACCATCTCCCCCCATCTGACTGAGGTGCAGCACATGGGCACTGACACACCCAGCTGGGATCAGTGTGTGGGCTGCCATGTCCCAGGTTCCCTGGGAACAATTTAATCACTATTTGCAGACAAAGGATTAATGCAACAGAACAAACAGGTTTATTGACTCTGAGTTACATCCCTGCCTGTGCTTCTCTCTGGCAGGGCAGGGAGGTGCAGGGGAGACAGTGTGGCAGAGCTCAAGCACGAGCATCAAAGCACCTTCTCCTCCAAAGCACCTTTTCCAAGTCCAGCTTGTTCAGAAACAGCTCTTGGGTTTGTAGCAGTTTGGGGAAATTTTGTTGCAAGCCTTAGATCCACAGCCCCAGAGAAATAACTGGGGGCATCCCATGCTCAGAAGCGTTGGCCTCAACGCCAGTCAGACGTGCCTCCCTGCAACAGCAAAGCAAACCTCAGCATGGCAGAGAAAGGCCTGCAAACAGCTCAGTCTGAATTCCTCACCAGCAAGGGAATATAGAAAACAGCTTGGAGAAGCAGCCTTCAACCAGGTGTGGAGGCTGGGAGCAGCCAGTTCTTCTTAAGCAGTGCTCTGGGAAAGGTGGGACCTTGCCTTTGTAAAGGCTGGTATGGCTGGGAAGTGAGGCACAGCCCTGACAAGGAACTGCCAGGCAAGAGAGTGATAAAGTAACTGGCTTTCTTTAGCTGCTTGCATTCTTTCCAAAATAGGGTTATAATTTCTCTCCACAATTATGAGAATGAATAACTTCGATATCTCGGATTCTGTTGTCTAGAAACAGCAAGAAAAATGTAGCTTATGAAAGAAGTCTTTTTAAAAGTAAGGCTTCCTTTTAACATTTGCAAGTCGTCAGCATTGCCAGGATCCTGGTAGCGGGTGAGCCATCCTGCAGGAGATGGATGGGCAATTGCTGAACAAAGGCTCCTGCAGTTTGTCTGAGTTAGTGGAAAGTTGAAAAAAAAAAAGTTCAATCGACACTGAGAGCACCTCCAGGCATCCCTCTGAAAGTCCCAGGTGAGCACCATCCCTCATCCCCAAGGCAGGTAACCTTTATATTCCTCTCTGGTATTCAGTCTCTAGCCTTTAGAATTGCTGCTCTTCCGATCTTCCTCATGTAAATCATCACACTTCCCCTTTTTATGATATTTTAATTAAGAAAACTGTGATAACAGTAACTAATTATGTCCATATCACATTTTGAAGTGCTCTCTCTGCCTGTCAGCACTCAGAATGGGAGTCTAAACTTTGGCAAGGGTCCCAGAGCCAAAAAAGGGTCTGGAGCAAGATGCCACTAACCTCCTGTCATTAATCTCAGATAAAGAAGTTCCTATGAACAACCAGCAATTCGTTTGCCATCAGACTCCAGAATCCTTGTTCAGTTTTCTGCTACAGCTTAGTTACACTCTTCTAACTACTCACTCTCAAGCATACAGTCACGGTCATTTTACTATCCGATTTTCCTGAATAAATGATAGCTGCATGGAAGGATTGTAAATTAGGATGGACTACAAAGCAGTATTTTATCTTTTGGGAGATTCTGAACTATGCCAATCCTTTAAAAAAAAAAAAAAACCAAACTACTAACAGATCAGGGGAATTGAAGAGCTTCCTGGAATACACACAAACCTGTCACGTTAGTCACCTCAATGTTTCAGCTGCAACATCTGTCTCCCAGCTCACAAAGCTGCTCAGTGCAGCACATGTGCACCAGAGGAAGCACAGTCCGGGGAGCCCGTCTTGCCGTGGCCAGAAAGGAGAGTTTCCCAGAGCTCCAGGAGAAGTTAAGACAAGGATTTTCAAGGTTGAGGGAATACAATTTCATTTTAGTGTCATGCGACAGCAAAGTTCTTGAGCCCATTTAACAGGTTGAGAAAACAAACACAACACCTCTAAATTTCAGAAGTTCCAGCAATTAGCAGGCAGTCTCATACCTGCTTTGCTGGGACTTTACCAGAGAGGTGATGGTCAATATACCTCGTGGGAGGCACCTCAAGGTACTGCCATTACCGACCAGCCTCCTTTGTCTCCAATTCCTCCATGTCTTTCTCCACCAGCAACACGTTGGAGCTGTTACTTCAGCCTCCCCCCGAGCCAGTCCTAACTAGGACATTGCCCCTGCTTCTCAGTGCCTCCCTCCCCCACCACAAAGCACTGCTGGCAGCTGGAGCCCTGCAGGCATCTCTGTCTCCACAGGGGATCTTTGTGTTTAAAATGATGGCAAACAGACTCCTGAGTGTCTATTAGGGGTTTCAAGTTCCCCTACATCCTCTCTGGCTAACATGTTTATACCATTTCCCCCCTTGGTTAAATTCCTGAGAAAATAATTTAACACACTGGATTTCATATTGCTAAAAGAGATGTAAACTGTTTGAATGCCACAGCCCTGGGCTGGACCTGCAACATCAAAGGAAACCCATTTTGACAGATAAAGGATGAAATCTGCAGGTATCTCGCTGTCTAGATGGTGGATGTGCCTCTCTAGGGAGTTTTAATATTTCAGCCGTGTCAGGACTGTGAATTGCAGCTATTTGCACCGAGTAAATTGATTATGTAGATTCATGTAGTCTATAGGATCCATGATGTGCACAGAAGGTGACATAAATACATATTATAGTGCCAACAGCTTGTTTTATTTCAATGCCTGACAGGTTACAACTGACATTGAAGAGAATGGTGATGAGCAGCCACTTTGTGAGCCCTCCATGTAAAAGGCAATTGCATCCAACAGTGGAACTGGTGGGACAGATCTCCAAAGCTCCCAGCTAAACTGTTATGTTGGGGACTGGAGCAGTTCTACGCTGTGGATTCAGAGAGTAGTTGGTAATGTGCTTTGTACTCTCCTGTGCTCACTGCAATTAGGGATGAGTTATTGGTCATTTCTTTTGGATAAACTTGTCTGTGCAACATAGCAGAGTCCTACCTCCCATTTAGAGAGCAAAATGTATTAAAAGGACTGGATAATGAGCCTATCAACCATGATAATTTCATTTATGTTATCAGGGTTAAAACCCACACAGCTATTGCCAAGCCCATGGGTGCAATTCAGTGTCTGAGAAACAGCAAGTGTGAACTCAAAGAGCAGCCCCTGGGTTGATCAGGGTAGCCCAGCCAGGGGCTGCAGGTGGTCCCAACATCTTCCATAACACACTTGCGGAACAACCCCCTGCCCTTATGTGACATACAATGCATCATGAAGAGCTGCAGACTCAGACCCCAAAACAGCCTGATTGGCCATGCTTGGATGGGTCCAATCCAGACATCTCAATAGTCTCATAACACTGAATCCTATTCTGTGCCTGCACAGTGAAATCTCTGCCCACAGGCTGCAGCATTTGTGTGTAAAATGGAGACAACACTGGGATGGAGACTGACCAACACAGGCTTGCAAAGCAACAGTGGAAATATATTAGCCATTGCAAAAAACATAGAATCATTCAGGTTGAAGAAACCTCCCAAGATCATCAAGTCCAACCATTAACTCATCACTGCCAAGCCCCCCACCAAACCATGTCCGTGAGTACCATGTCTACCTGTCTTTTAAATTCCTCCAGGGATGGTGACTCCACCACTTCCCTGGGCAGCCTGTTCCCACACTTCAACCCTTTTGGTGAAGAAATATTTCCTAATATCCAGCCTAAACCTCCCCTGGTATAACTTGAGGCCGTTTCCTCTTGACCGGTCACTTTTCACCTGAGAGAAGAGGCTGACCCCCATCTGGCTACAACTTCCTTTCAGAGAGTTTTGGAGAGCAACAATGTTTCCCCTGAGCCTCCTTTTCTCCAGGCTGAAGAAGGAGTAGTTATTTCCTGCTGATGCCATTTTGTACACACAATCATCTGTCACGAGAGTTTTTTTACTTTTTATTCTATTCCATGGCAAAGCAAAAATAAAATGTTGCCAAGCTAGAGCAGCAGCCCTGCGCCCCATGTGACTACAGCACGTTACACTCTGCTCAAGGAGTTTATAGCAACAGTGGTGGTGCTGGGCTTCCCCTGGAAAGATGGCTGTTTCAGGGGTTAAACCATGGCTGGGCCCACAGGGACGGTTTCGGACAGCCAACATGCTGCAAAGGTCGATTTGTTTCTACACAACACACCTGGAGGGGTTTCACCTTCTGATCCCAGCAACAAGAACGACTCTGTGGAGCCTCTCTCAGAGTAATTTTGCCCTAGAATGCAAGTTTCTCCTATAACAGTGTTGGTGGGGGGCTAGTGGCCTGACTAGAGCCAGTGAAGGAAAACTTAAAAGAAAAAAAATCTAGGCTTCAAAATAAATGTGCTTAATGATTAAAGGAAGCTAAAGAAAAAAAAGAATTGTTTTCTCCTACTAAAAACCAACTAACCAACCAAAAAAATGCTTCAGAACCTTTTCATTTCACAGACAGAAATTATTCTTACTTCTACTGCTCTCTGCTTCTTCTGAAGAGCTAGAAGTTTGCAGAATGAGACAATTCTGTGAATTCTCACTTAATAGAAAAGCAAACTGTTTGGGGCTAAGTAATTTCTGGGAGTTTTAGCCATACAATGGGATGCAACACAGCATCTGCTCCTTTGGCAAACTATTCCCTCACATTTGTTTTGGTATATCAACAGCTTTATTCATTATTAAGGATTATTCACATGCCAAGGAGAGATTGGCATTTCTGAGAGATGCTCACAAAATTTCCGTGAGTTTTAGCACATGCCTCTTTATTCAGTTTACACCAGAAATATGGCATCCACCATCCTCTTGTCCCTAAAAATATTTCTCTCATTCATCAGTGCATGGTTTAGATCAAAACCAGAAGGCAGGAACAATTCCTGTCAACGATCTGTGAGCAGTCCCTTGTCTGAAGGATACACATCCAGAAGTGATAAGTTGTTCATCACTTGGATAAAAAAAGAACAAACAACCCTGAAAACGCTTTGTAAATTAACTGCTTATTGAGAAAGAGATCTAATTTGCAGCTCATCACCTGACTGTGTCAGCTCCACACTGATTGCTGCTACCACCTCGCTGATGGATGGCACTTCTCCCTGAGACTGGTGTTGCTGTGATGATCCTGCTCCCTGCCTGGGGCCAGGGCATGCACAGACTCAACTTCCCTCAACTTTGTGCACAGAGGGTTACAGTACAGGTAGAAATATTATCAAACCATAGATAAAACCAGACCTGTCCCTGGTCTGCAATGAACTGTACTTGAAATACGGGTGTTTCCTGACACAGCTGTCCTTGAACTCTTCTGTCACACCCAGAGAAAAGTCCAGCTCCTCTGCACACAAGCCTCTGCCTGCTGGTTCTTCAGGGCTGGGCAGGGACAGAGAGGTTTTGCCCAACCACCACCCCCATGTCTGCCAAAAGACAAGACAGCAGCACTCTCCATAGGAAAACTTGGCCAAAACCACTGAGCAGATGTAACTCTTCCCAAGCTGAGCTCCATAAAAGCCAGAACTGATTCAGAAAAGGCAATGAGAGACCCTCAATGAGGAAAGCACAGGGCTGACCCCTTTCACACAGGGTCCCAGAAGGTGTTAAGTGCCATAATCCTCCCCCAAGAATCCTTTTTAAGCCACAATTTCACAGATCTTTTAAAAGCATATACTTGAATATTTTCATGCATATAAAGGTCTGCTTCACTACCTTTGTAGGATAAGCCCGGTAACCAGTAATCCCTACATGTAAAATCTATCTGTTGCCTGCAGCATTCCCATTCCCATGGATGCTGTGGTATCTCAGGCATCTATTGAGTGGCCACACCTCCAAGTTCAGCAAACTGAGCCAAGTTACATCAGCTGTGCAATAATGTGCTCATCTGCCCAGTGCAGCAGCTCAGCAGCTGCTGTACAGCCAATTGAGACATCTCTGCCTCTGGCAGAGGAAAAAAAAACGCTACAAAGCCACTTTTTGTGAGTTACAGCCCAATCACACACTTATGTCAGGCTCTAAGTTAAATCACTGCAGGCAAGGGTAATCTTCTCCCCCTGCACATATATTGCCATATTCTCTCCCTCTACTTACAAGGATGCTCTGTTTGCATCCCTCAGCCCCAGGATGTACCTTTTGCTAGGTGTCACAATTTAGCAAGCACAGCACACTCTCATTGGGTCAAGCACAGGAATTAACATTATAAGCTTTCTCAGCCTTGGCCACCTAAAGTATCTTTCCATGACTATATAGGGAACCAAAGCCTTCTCCAGTTTGGATCACAGCCAGCTGTAAGCATGGTGTTTTTTTCATCAGACAGGCTTAAAATCTGCATTCAACCCTGCAGGTAGGGCTGCCAAGAGCTGAGACCCAGGGCAGTGCAGGAAAGATGCACGTGCTGTTAAGGCTGCAGCGGAAATCTCTGTGTTGATGACCACCTACTGCTTTGCCTACCAGTTGTTTACATAAAGGGGCATTTACTCAGAGAAGGCTCCTTTTTGGAGCAGTGCTACAATATTTGCATACATGCTTTATGTTACAAGCTGCTTTTGGTATTTTGTAGAAAACATCTTAAATTAGTTGCTTGAAGATACAATATTGCAAAGCCAAGGTTTTTCATATCTATATCAGGAATCATTTACTCTTCTGAGGAAAATGTGTTACAGAGTCAAGGAAAAGAGTCACATATAAGGTGGGGGTAGAATCTGTTGCACATGAGAGAAATTTCTGCAATGATTTGTCTGGGTAAAGGTTATTTAATTTAAAGAAATATGTTGTATTCAAGTGTATAAATTAGAAACCTGCTCTGAGCTGAGAAACTTTGATAAGACAAAGAGAGCAGTAATCACTTGGAGCACTGCACGCAAGGGGCAAGCAGCCACTCAGAATCCCTAATTTGTAACTTATTTATGCACTGCAGAGCCCACACACCTTAATGGTTTAGATATTCTACTTCATGCCAAATGACTAAACACTCCTCATGTGAGCAGACTGTCACTCACAGTCAGGTCATTTATCTTTCAAAAAAGCAGCAGAGCAATCTTGTCCTCTCTGCTTGGAGGTCTCTTGAGACACAGGCATTTTGAGGTGGCTCCATTTCAGTATGCATCATTTGAGAACCTGCTGTAGACAAGTTCAACCAGGCAGAAAGTTGTAAAGGTGTTTCTCCATATGCAAACTGTGATTGTTGTTTTATGCTCTGAAAGAACCAACACATCACTGTGCACAGTGACCATGGCAGAGCTGCTTCTAGAAACACTGTAAGAACCCAACAACAGACTTCTATTTATATCACAGAATGGTTTGGGTTGGAAAGGATATTAAAGATCATCTAGTTCCAGCAGTCCTGCCATGGGCAGGGACACTTTCCACTAAATCAGGTTGCTCCAAGCCCGATCCAACCTGTCCTTGAACACTTCTGGGGTGGGGCATCCACATCTTCTCTGGGCAGCCTGTGCCAGCACCTCACCACCCTCACAGGAAAGAATTTCTTCCTAATATCCAATCTAAACCTACTCTTTCCATTAAAAATCATTCCCCCTTTTCCTATCACTATGTGCCCTTTAAATAGGTTTTGTAAAATTATATAGGGTATGTGTGGAAAGCCTGAGCCAATGAGCTGCCTACTCAAACACATCAGGAACAAGGCAGCGTCTCCCTTTCGGACAGTTTAACCTGGCCTCTTCTGAACACAGTAACAGGAGCATGGGGCTTCTGACTTGTCTTCAAATCTAGATCTCTCTCTGGGGCTGAATTGCAGATGTTGGAGCTCCGAGCTTCTTTCCACAGGTTCCAGCATCGGGCAGTCAAAGCTACTTGCTGCAAGACCAGAGCCCTTGCAGCAGGGAGGATGTACTTGGGCAGTCAGTGCAGGAGGATCATAGCCTGCAGCAGGCTCCAGGATGGGGTTCATCCTCCACAGCTTTAAAAGAAACCCTCTGGAAGGGAGGTTTGAGTGTCACCATTCATAGTGTGGGCACCTCTGTCCTGTGCACTTGAGACCAGAGTCCCAGCAGCCTGCACTCCTTTCTCAAAGATAATTGCTCACAGTCTTATCCCGGAGGGAGAGGAGAAATCAAACACCTTCCTGTGAGGCCACACAGATACTGCTGTTATCTTTATGGAAGTTTTTAGTGGCCTCAGCACATACCATGCTCAGCAGCACAGTTGAAATCAGTCATGTCTGGGATCAGCAGACAGATCTTTGCCTGCTGTCTTTGCTGGTACATTAGCACTTCTCATATTAATTCATCAAATTAAGAGCCCTGCAGTAAAGCAAAGAAAACCTGTTGGGGAAAAAAAAAGCTTGTTAAATATTCCCCACAGTTTTGTTTTGGATGCTTCAACCAACAGCATCCCTACCCTGTGGTGCTGCAGTCTCTGGGACAAAGTCTGTGTGTAGGGAGTCATAGAATAATTTAGGTTGGAAGAGACCTCTACTGTCATTCAATCCAGCCTCTAACTCAGCACTGCCATGTTCACCATAAAACCATGTCCGTAAGTGCCACATTCACATATTTTTTGAACACTTTCAGGAGTGGAAACTCCACTGCTGCCCTGGGCAGCCTGTTCCAATGCCTGACCATTCTTCCAGTGAGGAAACATTTCCTAATATCCAGTCTAAACCTCCTCTGGAGCAACTTCAGGCTGTTTCCTCTTGTCCTGTTACTTGTTACCTGGGAGAAGAGACTGACCCCCACCTGGCTACAACCTCCTTTCAGGGAATTGTAGAGTGAGAAGGTCCCCCCTGAGCCTCCTTTTCCCCAGGCTGAGTCCCTCCAGTTCCCTCCGCTGCTCCTCATCAAATTTGTGCTCCAGACCCTTCCCCAGCTCCACATCCTCCAGCCCCTCAATGTCTTTCTTGTAGTGAGGAGCCCAAAACTGCACCCAGGATCTGAGGTGTGCCCTCACCAGTGCCAAGCACAAGGGGACAGTCACTGCCCTGGTCCCACTAGCCACATGACCAGGTCACTGTGAAGGCTCCCCATGATCAATGATCACAAATGGGGCTGTGCCTTCCTTGAAATCAGGCTCACACAGGGCATCTCCAGGACATCTGTTCTTGTAAAGATAAACCCTTTATGTCTTTGGACTTGTATTTCCAGACAGGCTCCTTACAGTCTCCATCTTCCTTACATCCCCAGGGAGCCATTAACTAATGAATAATTGAAATACATGATTTTGGAGCAGTGTCTCAGAGCTCACACCACGTGAGCGTTTGGCTCCTTCCGCATGCACCTGTGGGGGGTCGGGGTGTCTGGAGAAGGAGCTGATGACTTTTCCATGGTAATTACCTTCAGCAAGATGCAGTTACAACGCAGCAGTGTGTCACAGGCAAAACAGCAAAGCAGCAAGGCTCTGCTGTTATCATGGCCCCCCTCCCTCCAAACTAATGGGCTATATTACAGTGGAGGAGCCTCTGAGAAGAAAAAAAAAAGAAAGGATACATATATATAAAAAAAAGTGGTGTGTGCCAGGAAAGTCCCAAACCCTCATGAAATATTTGGCACCCTTTGGGTTCTAACTAGCAGGAAAGGACAGAATAGAAATACTAAGTTATGAATAAGACTGGCTTTGTACTCTTTACACGCTCACTGGCAGTAAAGTAGTACTCAGCTCATAGATATTAAAAAAAGAAAAAAAATTATTTTTCAAGGATCTTCTACCACAGATGCCAGTCATAGGTGCCTGTGGTGGGTGACAACCCTGCTCTCATTAGCATCAATACCAGAGACAAGAGAAATGACAAATGTGAGACTGGGTTTAAGAGAAAGCCTACTAAAGGTTAGGAGACCATTACCTGCAAGCTGGGGAAAAGCTTTGTCAGGAACAGCAGCAGCAGGGAGGGACCAGGATGTCTCCTGGCAGAGGAAGGCACTGTCACACCAGCAGAATGATTGCCTTCTCCATTTAGCAGCATTTTAATGCCAAAGGGCTTTTAACAAATCCCCTCTCCAAGCTAGGAGATGCTAGCTAAATCTCTAAAGCTGCTAGGATGTCACAGGGTAAGGAGGATCCTTTAATGCATTAATAAATAGAGGGATGAAAAATCCAAACCCCACAAGACTAGGAATAAGCCCCAGTTTTTCAACAGAAAAGGAATGTATCCAGTGATTTGTACTGCTCACTGTAGTCATAAGTGGCCTAGAAAGTAATTTAGAAGCAAAACGGAGTTTTTAGATGAGATAAGTCAGAATAGTTGTAGCAGGTTCAATTCGAAACCGGGTGGAAACACCAATTAAGTGTAGTGGTTTTGTTCGCAATCCATTGCTTACTTATTTTCTTTCTGTGAGACATGGATTAGGAGAAAGCAAAGCAGGCCTAAACCTTTAAAGTATATAGAGAAAGCTTTATTGATAGAACTAAAGAAAAAAAAGTCAGAATCAACCTTTAGAACATTTCTCCTCCTCCCACCTCTTCTCATCTTTTCCCACTGACAACGTAAAGGGACAAAACTTGGAATTTTTCAGTCAGTTTAGCACCTCAATAATAGTCTTTCTTCAGCACACTTAGGGAGAGGAGTCTCTTTTGCCAGCCGTGGTGATTCCTCCACAATAAACAGTTCTCTCATGGTTTCAATGTCACAGCGAATCAGCCGCCCGGGAATGGTTCTCTGCTCGCAGTGTGAAAAGTCCCTTCCCTC
>VWZW01006017.1:753127-769239 GCA_013397115.1 Edolisoma coerulescens | reverse complement strand
GTCTGGAGGAAGCTGTCAGCAGCTCCTCACAAAAAAATCACTTCTGTAGCTGGTGGATTTCTCCTTAACTAGAAACCAAGCTATGCTAAACCATGACAATAGTGAAAACTGGAAGAGATTTTAAATGTGTATATGCACATAAAGATATTTTATATGTAGCAGATGTATATTAGTAGTTATATATTGTACATATTATATATATTATATTGTAGCTTATGTATAGATAAGTCAAAATATAAATAATATATTTTTAAATCAATATATTTTATATACATACACAGGTCTTCATAAGCTACTACCCCACCCCATTTTCTACCACCTTTCCCTGGGTACCAGGCTCCAGGGCAGATGTGGAGGGAGGCAGCACAGCAGCTTGTGGGGCTCCATAGGAGTACATCAGCAGAAGCATCTTAGCAACAAGTTAAATACATTCCTTCAGAGCAAACCAAGTGCCAAACCAACTGCCTGGGCTCCCTACGACCCCAGATGCCAAACCATCCCGTTCTCCCCTGGGGCAGCACCAGCCCATCTCTACCCCAGCCCCAGCACGGGTCAGGCCGGCAGGGACAGCCGCTCTCCGCGACAGCTCCCAAAGAGACCCTGACGGCAGCGTTTGCTTTTGAGTCGTTACAGGGACCTGAGGTGTTGCAGCAATCGGTACACAACTGTTTCAATTCATTCACTTTTTAGCTAAAGTTCAGGCTCTCCTCCATTACATTAACAAACTGACTGGGTGCTTCAATCGATCTTAAGGCACCTCTTGGCCCTTGCTAGGGCCTAGTACTCATTAGGATGCACACATCTAGCCAGGAATCTTGTTAGGAAATAATTGTCAACAGCAAAATGCTGCCAGGTTGCAGCAGAGCACACAGAGAGATCAAGCGGCTTCCAGCTCAAGGGGACAGTCCTTCCTTTCCTAAGCTCTTAGTGCTTACAAAAAAGCCCCAAAAACAAGACCTGCCTGGGACCTTTCTAAGGCTACCAGCATGCAAGTTTTGCACTCAAGAAGCTACACAACTGAACTAGGTCATGGACATCAACAACTCCCCATTTCCAGTTAATACCAGCATTTATTTTCTGGTATATTAACAGATGTCTAGTGCAAGGAGGTATTTCACATACCTTTATGGCAGGACAAAACAGCTCTCCATCTGCTCAGCCTGGGAAGTCCAACACCCTGACCTCTCTCCCAAGAGCTCTGCAAAAAAAGGGTGTTTTCCTTTTATCAGAATTTATGAGCTGATTTGAAATATGCAGCAGCTGACAGCTCTCAGTTAAATGTCTGAGGAAGAGCTGCTAACCATTTCTCTGCACTACGAAAAAGGAGAGAACCAGAGCCAAAATGTTCTCCTGTGAAGGCTCTGGCTATAACAGGTGGGGGTGGGGGCAGCAGGTGTGTCCAGACCACGGCTGCCACCCATGAAAGCTACAAGCCAGTTTCCTTAGGAGTCCTTTGCCAATGTGTTAGATGTATGCATGCAACAACATAAAGAAAATGGTCACTTGAGATTTCAAAAGTCTCCAGACTCTCTAAGCCTTCTTTCAAGTTCAAAGCCCACTGTCCTGTTACATCAATGGTCTCTTTACTCCCACAGAAGAGGTGAATCCCCCCAGACCCTGCATCAGGCATCACAAACCTGCTTCTCTGCTGCAACTCTGAGGTACTGCCTGCTTGTCCCAGGGCATCAGCAGACCTCAAACACCCACCCCAACACCCCCAGCCCCACTTTGCACCCACACACTGCCCAGTCTGTGGGGCACCCTCTCCCTCCTTGGTGGGCAGCTCAGAGCACCATTACTCCTCAACCAGAGTCCAGCATCCTGGACACAACACAGCCTGGGAGCTTCTGGATGAATTCAGTTCCATGTGGAAGAGCTTTCCTTTTGACCTTTGTCATCCTCTAACAGGCATAAGAACTCTGCAGTTCATTTACAGTCTCAAGGGTTGGAATAAGTATTGGAGAAGAATTAAGCATTTTTCTTTAATTTGCTGTGATTACCTGCTCTTTCCCTCGCATATACTTGATCACTCCCGGCATTGCTTGGCCTCAGGCTGCATTCAGCAGAATGCTTTAGGTGCTCATTAATTAATGCTTAATTTGTAAGCCTCTGCTTACAATTCTTATGCAAATCCTTATCAAACTGTGTTCTGTTTTCATCTGAGCTGGATCCAAGCCCTAAAAAGCTAAAAGAGGAAAGACAAATTGAGAAGTATATGTGCAGGTAATAAAGCCTTTCTTGTCCTCAGAGGCTTTGCTGTAACCTTGGGTCATATGTCCTAAAAATATAAATTTAGAGGAGAAATAAAGACTGCTGTAATAGCTGAGTCTTGTAGAATGTGCAAGAGCTGCTGTTGGAAAGCAACTACCAATAAACACTTACTGATGTGTTGGTTATTAATGTGATGTTTTTATATAAATGCTTATTCCCCTAGAAAGAAGATAGATTTTTACCCAAGGAGAAAAGATTAGCTTCTTCTGTATAATTTAATCACTGTATATGTTCCCTGGTACTAACACAGCATTTGAAAAAGCCACATCTAGTATGATCTGTTTTTAATTTGTGCTCCTTATTACAGTTTGTTGTACCTGCCTAATTAAAATTTCTCAGGGAAGTAATCAGCCTTATTTCTGCAGTGAGATCACTTTAATAAGAAGGTAATTTTGCAATTTGTTTTCATTAATTAATTAGGCAAAACCCTATATAATCCATGTAGTGGCATATAAACTCAGGGAAGCCATGACACCAGCTATGGTGTCCCAAGGAAAAATGGGATATTTACCTGTGGATATTCTGTCCCCAGTGTGGTTTTTGCCCCTGCCAGCTTCAGAGAAAAAAGCTGTCATATAATGGTTAACCTGGATGTGTCTGCTAGTGCAGGTTTTCTTCAAACAAAATGCTCAAAAGAGCATTATGTGGAGATGGAGGCAGAACAACTGGATCAAGAAAAATTCACCAGCAAATGCAGGAAATGGGTCAGTGTCTGTACAGAGGCTTCCTCCAACAGTCCCAGGTGTCAAAGTAAAGATGTCAAAGTAAACAGATCCCATACTCCTAGGAAAACAGATCAGAGAAATAGTGGGAAGGCTGTCTGGGCAACAGCTGGAGGAGGAGGAAGGGTCTCAGGGTTGGGTTGTAGATTTTTCTTGTCCCTGCTGTAAGAGTACTTGGACAGTTCCCAGTACTACCCAGCTTTGTTTTCCAAACTCAAGCAGAGACCTGGCATCCATCAATTTATCCAGTCAAATCTGCCTTTCCAGAGAGCTCCTTTTTCAGTTTGTAACATTGACTAATGCTTAACAAGGCTCCCGGTAATAACATGCAGCAAGACAAAACTCACCAAAATTATCTACCATGGTGCTTGTTCTCCTTTGCTCCAGTGCCCAGAAGCCAACCAGCTTCTGTGTGGAAGAGGTTGCAGGAGTGGAAGAGCTCCTGGTATTCTGTACATCATTTATTGATCATCTCAGGACAATCAGAGGCTTGATTTTGCCCACTGAAGAGCTCCTGCATCTGTTTGGGCTGCTGGTTTTACTGGAGGGGTAGAAACATGCCCACCTGAGGAGCTGCTTCCCTCCACCTGAGAGGTCCTGCCCTCTCATTGATTCCAGCAGCAGCTTCCCGGGACCATGTGCTGTGTTTTGTGTTTCTCTACACATCAAGATCCAGCAGATAGCAGCCAAGAAAGCAGGATCATGGCAAGGGGAATAAAAGGCAGAGGAAATCACAAATGGAAATTGGTCCCTTGGTTCCAGGGTTTGCCCTAAGGGTGTCAGAAATGTGAGGGTGCCACCCATCACTGCAAGAGAGGACAGCTCACGCTGCCATGCTGCCATCGAGTGAGAGACATCTTAGGCATCAGGGTCCCTCCCTGCCCAGAGGCCCTCAGTATTCCAGGTCCTGTTTAAGACTCAGTGGATCTTTGACAAACAGTTACACACTCATTTGTTATAAACCCAAATTTTTTATAAACCTGTTTTGGCCCAGATGCTGTTGAACATTATTTGCAGTTTACCTTTGCTGGATGAGGACTCAGTTCTAGGGCTATAAACACTTATATAGGGAGGAGGAAAGAGCAGGTGAGCAAAGTGAAGAGACACAGCTTCACTGGAAACCTTGTAAACCACAGACTGCAGTAAAAGTCAATGTAGTATTAAAAGCTGTCAATTCAAAAAGCCATAAACCACCACCTCTTCTACATCTATCTTCCCTGACTGGGCTTGAAACGAAGAGATTTTATTTTTTCAAGAGACATTTCAGAGCGCTCCTTTGAGGCTCACAAACTATCCCATTTTGCAGAGAACATAATTCTGGGACAAAGCTTTTCATCTGCTCTGTGTGAGTTCCTAGGGGGTCGCACCATGTAGCATCTTTCCAACACTCCTGGAGAAGGTTTTCCTACGATGTAGCCACAATTTAACCACTTCCTTGGCAGGCTACAATGCAAACCTCTACCGCTCTCTGCAAAGAGACCTGCTATAACCATTTGGGTGGATGCAGCTGCTGAGCTTTCATGGGCCAGGACACATGGCAGCACTGACGTGGGGTGTGCATCACACAGGTACTTCAAAAGTGTATGCACCCAGGGCAAGTTTAAACTTATATGAAAAAGTAACACTTACTCTGAGGGAGGAAGAGACAGGGAAAACGTGTCTCAGACTGCAGGGTCTACTGACTGAGGTTATAGTTACAGCAAGAGAGTTGAAAAATATATTTCTCTTCCCTGAAAGACTTATGAAAAATTATACATACAGTGTGTGTGGCCCTGGGCTCCCAGAAGAAAGTTCAACATGCAAAGCCCTGCCCTGACTTACCTCCTCAAAGTCAGTGCACTGGGATGTGAGAGTTTCCCTGCCATCTGCGAGAGCCCCTCAGAGATTAGATTAAAGCCAGATTTTAAAAACTTCCCAAGTTCAGCAGGCCAAAGAGTTAAGGCCAGATACAAAGTATGAAGTCCTGGGGAGAAGCTGTACATGTGCTAATTAAAGTATGAGAATGAGCCTGCCTTCCTGAGCTGGTACTTGGAAATGGATCTGAGGCTGAAATTCTCCCTGACCCTTATTTCTCCTCTGGCAGTCATCTGAAAGCTCATGTAACTGCAGAGATGATTCAGACTTTTCAGAACAGAACTTAAAGCCTAGATCCAAAGTCTACAGAACCTCCCAAGGGTCATACCTGAACACTCTCAAGGCACAAATCCCAGCACAACCCCAAGCACACAGAGGTCAGGTCTTGACTGACTACTCTTCGTGCCACTTTAACTTCTAAGGGTATCAGATACTGACATGATGTTCCCACTTGCTGAGGCAGAGGAACACACAGATTTCATCAATTTAGCTGCTGCTCACTCCTTAGCACTTGCTGGGCTCTGCTATGGGAAATCAATGGTGAACTCTCTTTGCTTCCAACAGGAGTAAGCTAGGAACAAAATAAAGCACAACAGTAGCCTTTTATGCAAGCTTACAGCCAGCTCCCTGAGGATGCAGCCAGACATGCTGTCTGCACCAGATCAGCTTCAAAGCCAATAGCTGAGAGTGAGCAGGGCTGCCACAAATAGTTGGAGTTAATGAAAGAGCATTTTCCACAGTCAAGCTGCAAACTTCTGCCTACTCCCAACTAAAAGAAGATGCTGGGCCTCTTCCAAATACGTCCTTCTGCTTTTGAGCATCAGGTGGGACTTCCAAGAACTGATGCAGATTGAGCCTTGCACATCCCATTCACTTTGTTCAGAAACTCTTGCAGAAATCATCACAGTGCCTCTTGGCTTCTGCGTGAGGAGCCCAGTGCAGGCTGGAATCCAGCTCCAGCTCTGCTACATGTGCTCAGTAAGGTACTTGGTTTTTCTGTGCCTCTGATTCCTTCCCTGCCTTTTGAATATCTTTGCTACTGAGTTGTTCAGGAATTGCTTCTTACTTTGAATTTTCACTGTGCTTAACACAAGGGGCTTTTGATCCAAGGCAGGGACTCAGGATGTTGCTCACACACCCTGAATTGGGATAAAAAGGGTTTGCGCATGATGAGATGACAGAGTGAATTGATCTGATAAAAGGCTCTTAAGTCATTAATTCAAGCTGTGCAAGATTTAGAAACATTTCAGCAATAACAAAAACTCTGTTAGAGCCTTAGCAATTTCAAAGAACTTTTTCTTGATTGGCTTCATAATATTTTTCCTTTCAGTCTTTTTTTTTGTAACAGAGGGATATTAGGAAACTTATGCTTCCAGCATCACCAGTGGCTCCCAAACAATCTTTTCAGGGCTGTGCTGTGTTTTCTTTGCTTTAGTAATGGGAAAGCTGCCTGGAGACTCACATTCAATCCATCTTTCTACCCCAGAAAAGGAGCATCAGCTGATATTTTAAGCTTTCACAAATCTACCTGGCTAAAAAACAAGGGGACGGGGAAAGAGACTGAGTAACACCAGGGACACAGTATCAGTGTTAAACTGTGATACCAGCATGGATGATCCCACCTCTGGGAGGCTTGATGGGCACCTCATGGAAGCAGTCATCCTCACAGCACTGGGACACCAGTCCCTCAGCAAGGGGATGCACTGGAGGGACATGTCCGTGAGCAAACAGACAGAAACACTGCGTGTTGGCTTTGTCACTTCTTGCCACAGGCTGGATGCTGCCTGTTTTTGCAACCCACTATCACAGAAGGGGCTTTGCTAATATGAGGTTTTATTTGTAGTAGGACCAGTTGTGAATATTTAGCCTTCAGAACAGGCCATGTCCTGGCTGAGGTCCAAACCCAGCACCTTACCTGCTGAGCTTCATTTCAAAACCTACCACATCCATTTGCATTTCTTCTTTCAGCTCCATCCCACACTGCACAGGCACAGACCTTCCTTCTCCAAACAACTGGCTGCTGGTCTTCAACTGTAGTCTTTCCTTCACATCAAAATCCATCACAAAACATCCTCTTAGCTTCTGGAAACACTAAGAGCCTTTTTATGCCAAGGAGTTAAATCTCATTACTCAGCTCTTTTAACACTAAAGGGTTTGATCACTTCCTGTTAAAAATTCATGCACCAAAGCTAAATCATTCTTGTCTTCTCCTTTCCAGCCAAGGAAGAAGAAAAAATTAAAAAGGCTCCAATGCTTTGCTGGCTTGTTCATCTTGGTAGACTCTTATTAAATCCTTACAGAGGCTGTTCTGTTCCTGGGGTATGAGACTGCTTTTTAGGTCCCAAAGGGATGTCACAGTGGGATAAATGTTGGCTCTGAGCCAGGACCTTGTAGGTAGGAATCAAACCAAATATTAGGATGATGAACATTTAATCTGAGGCTCTGGCTCTAACCAATATCACTCCATTACAACACAAACAATTTATTGGCCACCCTTTTTTCCCACCATCCCTGGTCTGGACTACCTCTTATCTGGTTTCTGCTTTTCATGGAAAAGTTTCATGGAACAGCAGATTCAGCTGGGTGGCATGTTTGGGTTATTCCCCTGGTCATACAAGCACAGCACTGTCAAAGATGCCCTGCAAATGCTGGACTTGAAATTCCTTTCATTGTGATCTCTAAACAAAGAGAGCAGTTGGAGGAGGAAATAAAAGTAAACAAATGCTCCCTTCACCAGGGTTAATGGTGGGGTGGAAATCACACAGGCTAAAATCAATGTTTACCTGAGACAGCAACAGATTTTGTGGTCATTTGCCATTGTGAAACCCATCACTGGTAATGCCCTGCTCAGGGCTGAAGCCCCCCGGGATAACTGGGAGAGCCCAGGAAGCTGAGCAGCCCTGCCTCGAGGGATGGAGCTGCACATTTTGGCAGCTGTCTCTCCATCATCTCCCACACTATTGTAGGGAGAGGATGGAGAGGTCTGGGAGAGCATGGGCTACCTTTCCCTGGCATTAAACTGGGCTGGGGGTTGCCCCCAGCTGTTAACTGGTCATGGACCCAGCAGGAGCCAGTCACTCACTCTCCCAAAGCACAAACGTAGTGGACACAGATCCCTGAGTACCAACTTCACAGAGTGTTTCGAGAGAGGAGTAAGTTCAGCCAGGTTTGGACACGACTTTATTCCATTTAAAAGGGACCAGCACAGGGTTTCCAGGCACACAGTGGTATCTCTGTGTGTAGCCCCCTCATGCTTTCCTCATACAGTGCCAAGCCATTTCTTCTTTAAAATCACAGATCATTTTGTGGTTTTCACATTTTTGATCTCCTGCAGCAGGTCAGACATTAAAGTGAGACTGACTAACAAGATCATGAAATCTTCAAAATCAATTTTGTTCTCTGACTCTTCATCCAAGGAAGAAATTATTTCCTGGTACTTTGGCTTGTTTTCTTGGCCCTATGGAGGATTTTAAATGAAAAAAAAAAAATTAAGCATGAACTTCCTTTTTTATTGCATCATTAGGAAAAAAAAGACATCTACCTATATAAATATTGATGTATTTTTCTATTTTCCCATTCAGGTTGTTATGTCCACATTCATATTAGTTTTTCTAAAGGTATCCAAAGAAATTCAAACAGAAATATTATTGCAATCAGAAAGGAGAACAACCAGTCCTCGAAGTTTCCACCAGAATCCAGAATATATCTTTTAAAAGACACCTAATCATGACTGAAAATCTGACAGTGATGATGATATAGCTGGTAACTGCTGGGAAAAAAGAAGTCCTGTGTCTTGATAAAACTGGGAGGAGGAAACAACCAACCAACCAACCCTCCTAAATTTAATATTCAAATATATACCAATATATATTGTGAAGGTCTCAGAAACTGTTGATTTTACAGGCATAACTTTAGTACTGCTACTCTTGGTCCTGTTAGGCATTCCTATTGGAATGGATTATTAAAATTCTGTAACATATCTATTATTCATATTTCCTTACGAAAAAATCTTGCTAGAGTTCCAGGATAGTTTTTTAGCTTAATAATTTCCAAACCATCTCAGGATCCCAAGTTTAATGGGCTAGTGATATTTTCAATTCTTTTTCAATAAGGTGCCTAGTTTCTAATTCGGTGACAATTTCCCCTCCCCAACCAGTCATGTGATTTTGTTATTTTTTGGAAGAAAAGGTTATTACCTCTCTCATTTACTTAGTTGAGCTCTCTTTTATTAGCCCTATATAGCTTTTCCTACCACTTGATAAAATGGGGGGATTTTCGTTTTGCTTTTGGTGGTTTTTTTTAATTTAGGGAGGGGAAAAAAAAAAACCTGCAGGAAGTTTACAGCCACGAGTGCTGCTATGGCTGTTTTTCACCATACCCAGCCAGGTGGGTGAGGGCTTTCTGCCCCTCTCTCCCAGGAACCCCACCAGTGACCGCAGTGACCGTGGCTCCATGGCACAGGGCTGGCTCTCAGTACTGGCTCAGTGCTCTGGCAACACCTCATTAAATGCCACGGGTTTCTTTTCTTCATAAATACAGCCTCTTGTCATTATCCAAGGGTTTTTATTTGGTTGGTTGGGTTTTTTTTTGCAATTGCCCTGTTTTCTTTAAATTTAAACAAATTCAAGCAGGCATCAGCCGTGGTTTATTGCTGTCCCCCTCCTTCAGCCCTGTGTTAGACACAGGGTCAACATAAAGCAACTAAGTCACTGAATATTTTTGTACCAAATCCCTGAAGTCTCACTTGGGATTACTCCATGGACTGATGTTTACCCAGCTGCAGGACAGAGCCTGAGCTGCCATTCCTCCACCCAAAGTGCCCGGCCAGGGCTGTCCCAGTGCCACCCACTCAGCAAACCCCCTCACCTGTATGACATGCCAAAACTGGCATTGCAGTAAGCTCTTGGTTTCAGCTTTGCTGAGCTTGCCCTCAGGGTCAGCATAGTTGTTATACACCAAAGCTGCTGTAGCAAAAGCCTTTTCAATGTCTGAGCCTTTTCTTAGAGCTGGAGGGAGGAAAAGTTTATAAAAAAAAAAAAAAGGCTTTTGAGATATAATTGAAAGGAATCTGTTAGAACCATCCTGGGTGGGTGGAAATCTGTGTAGTTTCATTAAAGTTAATGAGACTGAAACTGTTTATACCCACAGAGGACCTGGCCCAGATTTTATTTGGAGTGGGCCAGCAACATGCTTCATGTCCCATGGAATCACACCCTGAAGGAAGCTTTCCTTCAGAGCTAGGGCTGTGACACAGCGTGGGGCTTGAGACCCATCTGGTCTATCCTGACCCTGGGCATCCAGCAAGGACCTGCCACACCACGGGGACAGGCCATGGTGACCATCTCCTGGATGCATTTGGACTCCCAGAGACCTGTATCAGGGAAAACATGGCCCATTTGGGAAGCTGGCTGCACAGGAATGTCCGTGTCTGAGCATCACTTCAGCATTATGGCATACCTGGGATTTTGGCTGGATTCATTCCCCCCACTCATGCATGACTCCGAAAGACTGCATGTTCACAAGCCTCTGTTAGCAGAGGTTATACAGATGATTTATGTTGTGTTTTTAATTAAAAGGCAAGCAGAAGAGGAGATGTGACAACACAGGAGCACATGGCACAGGGACCCATGAGACTCTCTTGACTTGCATCAGCTGAGGATCTGCACAGCCTCTGCAGCCCTATGACATCACCAGAATTTTCTGCACATGGGCTGTGAAAGACCTGAACCCCAAAAGGGCAATGAAGGGGTTCCCTTACCTTGTATTGATGCCAGCTGCTTGGCTATGGGTATGCTGGTGGTGAGAAAGCAGAGAGGCACAATTATCACTTGGTAAATTGTGTTGGGTATTTAATTTCTCCATGAATGAGCTTGCTCATTTCTGTTTTATTTAATCCCCCAGGAACTCAGGGCTTCCCAAGGAAGACTGCCTTTCCTTCACAGTGGAAAGGAAAATAGCCTCTACAAGCAGCACAAGAACATCACACAACTTCTAATCCCTCAGCTAAGTGAGTAGCCTGGAGTTGTTACTAAAGCTGATTATTAATTTTAAGTGAATGACATTGAACATACTTCATGTAATTTCTTCAGAACATGAAAGAGGTCCCGGAAGTTTCTCAGTTTTGCAGCCATTCCCAGGAAAGTGCAGAGGGGTCTGCCATCCCCTCCTCACCAGTGCTCTCAGTTTGGAGCAGGCACATAGCTTTTATTTCCAGCAGGACTTGCATTTGTGAGAAGCACCTCCCGGCTTTCAATCAAAACTTAAAACCTGCTTACCTTGTGCTGAATTGCTAGAAACTAGTTACAGAGCATGTGATAGAGACAAATGCATCCAGATAATGAGTTCCAAGACAAATGGCAGATCACCCAGATGCTAGAACAAAGTGATTACTTACCCCTTGGGCATGCCTCCAGCAGCCAGAGGGCCTTTTTTGGTGGAAGCAGGAGCTGGCTGATTGACTGAGTACTGTTTCGTACTGGGAACACTTGTTCTGCAGCCGCACATCTCGAGGCCAGGGTGTTCGTGATCTCCAAGCAACTGGAGTAACAACAAGCAGGTGGATTGAAGCTCTGCCCCGTGGAAGCAGCCTGCTTGTAGCCATGTCTATCAATAATGTAAACACTACCTGGGAATCGTGGAGCCAGCTAAATACAGCCGTCTACAAAGCCCCTGGAAGGCACTGCTGGGCTGGCAAGTAGTGGGGCTTGTATTTTACAGGAGAATTTGACAGAAACAAACCAAACTCATAATGGAACCTGGATCCTCTTAGACCTGCAGGGATGTACTTTGCATCAGGAATAACTTCGACACTGCATCCATTCATCTATACAAATTATAATTCTAATGAGAAACTTTCCCAGTGTGGGATAATGTAACTTGCCCCCAGCAATAAAGTGAGTTATTCCTACAGCCAGAGTCAGAATCCAAGCATTTCCCAGTTCCTGATCCAGCATTTATCTTAGGTGAGCACACTCCTACTCTAAAATTTATTCTATTTCCCCATCACAGTGCAAAGAGACCTGCTCTGCCTCCAAACCACTTCCAAAGCAGCATCCAGCACAGAGCCTCTGCTGTGCTTCCTACCTGAACAGAGAGTGCCCATTTCCAAAAGCAGCACGGAGCCGTATGGCAGAGTAGTCACACATCAGAGGAACTGCAAAGGCTCCGATGAACTTTGTTATTTATTGGCATGGATATTGCTACAAGAAAACACAGCTTGTCACACTGCCTGCCTCCATGCGTGGGCTCCTCTCTGCGGATCCTTTGCCCAGAGGTGTCTAGACAGGCTAACTTCAACTTAAAAGACCAAGCAGCTGCTTTAATCCCAGGGTGGTCTGTTAATAGGTAGTCACTTCAACTACCTCATCCAGTTCATCATTCCCGGTGAAAGGATACAATACTGATGTTAAAACTGTCCATGATGAGACTTCATGTAACAGGACACACAAAGGAGACTGCAACAGATGGCCTGGAGAATTAAAGTGTTTTCCTCATTTAGTAGAAGCTAAATTACTGAAGGCTAATGAATAAGGATGTTCACCACCTTACTGTTCCTAGATTTTAATTATCTTAAAAAGCATGGGAAAAGAGAACCTTTAATTTTCCATCTAAGAGTGTCATTACTCAAACAATTCAGAGCCTTTTTCGGAGAGGTTTAAGCTGTCTTAGATCTCTAGTGCATTCTTTAGGACTGGCTCATGAATAAAACAGAGCCTGTAATTGCAATGAGAAGCCAAAACACATATAATCAATGCTCATTATCCCATCAATTAACACACCAAAATGAAACAAGGATTCAGGTTTAGTAATCTGCCATCAGCTAAAAAAAAAAAAAAAAAGAGTCTTGATATCATGTTGAAGTGATAATTCCCTTTCACATCTGTTGAACCATATGAGGAGGCATGAAAAGCCTTACATCCCGGTTAATCCGTGGAATGGGTATATTTGGTCTTAGTGTCCAAGGTAAAAAATGAGAGTGAAAAACAGACTCAGTTGCCCGTTTATCAGTGGCAGGCAGTACTGTGAGCAGGTTGGCAAACCCAACCCTCTGTGTTTTGGGATCTTTCCACCGTAGATCAGATTTCAGCTCACAGTTGTTTTAATCTCACCGACGTTTGAGGATTTGCTTTGCTGGGATAGTAACAAGTTCAAACAAACCTGGGGTTCATTATCCCTCTAGGATACACTAATTAGTGTATGCAGGAGCGTTTTTGCCTGACAGATGAGGGGTAGCATGAGGATAACCCTTGCCTTTGCTGATGATCAGCTTTGAAGACAGTGAGATTTTGGCTGTGTGTGTTGCTCGAGTATTCTGGTCAGCAAGGTGTGTGAGGAGCCAGGCCATCTGCTCTGTAGCTATTTTGATACACGCTATTTATGTTTGAAATATCCAGGTGCTTTTATCGGTCAATTTTTAGCAAGTTTCACACATTAACAATCTTGTCTGCACAAAATACGCAACCTGCCACTTCAAACTGCAAAATCTTTACAGGCAGTTCACTTAAAATAATTGCCATTGCAAAAAGTCACAGCCTCTGCTTCACTTTTGGTATTTTCCCAGAGTTTTCCCCTCCTTCTTTAAGGAAATGCTTTTGGCATTTCAAGAAGGCTGATGTTGCAAAATGTGTATGTGTGACAGAGCCCTGACTCCCTTAGAGATGACCCTAGGCAGGGCAGGGGAGGGTCTGCCCACAGTGGGCAGGATCCGAGGAACACAGGCCCAAGGGAATACTTGAAACAGGATATGCATTCACAGCTCCTGGCCTCTCAGATTTCATTTCACCAGCAAACCCTTCCAGGAACGGCAGGAGAAGAGCTGCTAACTTGCACCCAGGCAGGTAATAGCTTGAACTCTTCACCTAGAGAAGTTGTGGCTATCCCATCCCTGGAAGCATCCAAGGCCAGGCTGGGTAAGGGCTTTGAGCAACCTGGTCTAGTGGAAGGTGTCCCTACTAGGGGGATGGAACTAGATGATCTTTAATCCCAAAAATATGATTGCCAAGTAATTTTTGCTCTGAGAAATGTTTTATTATAGGACATTTAGACTTTAGAAAGGCAGCTATATTCTTAAAAACCTAAAATCTCATTAAAGGGGGACACCACAATAAAAATGTAAGAACAGAAACTAAATGCAACAAATGGGATGCCTCCCCACTGAACTACTAAAATTTCATATTGAAATGCTAAGATCTTCATAGTAAGGATAGATGGCATTGGCAAATGATGGGATAATCAGCATCAGATATTAATAGCAAAATACAGATTATTGCTGATGTTAGAGAATTCCAAAAGGAAAAGCTCTTGGATTTAGCAGAAGCAGGGAATAAAAAGAAATCCTAAGAAAGAATAGTTAACTTAGGGAGGGTACAAGCTAAATCCATTCATATACATAAGGAATTTTGACTCAAATTTATCTTAGAACTAGTGGACAAAGGATTAAATGCTTGTGACATGATATGGCATAATATGAGAAGAACTTTTTCAGAAAAGGATGCAATAATACGTGGCAGTTTTTACTCAGTAGTTTTTAATCTTGTCTGTCATATTAACTGTGAAACTCTGGAGATATTGTCAGGAGCAGACTACTGGGAGGTGGAGTACATGTTATGCCACTGCCTCTTTCATCAGCACATCACAGTTTCAGCCAAGATTGATTCAGGGCTACAGCCTGGATTGCTCATTCAATTTGAGAGCATATAAAGATTGGAAATAATAATCAGGTCAGGCAATTGCAACATGAATTCATACAACAGGAGCACAAACTTTCTCCAAGTCTTAGCCATCACTGAGGCTCTCTTACGTGCAGCTCAATAGCCACATTGAAGGAGATTTGGTCATCAGGAAAAATATCACACTCAAAAACCCCAACCCCATTAAGTCAGGCCAGAGCGTTTGCATCTGAACTCATCCTTATCTCCTTGATGTGCTGGGCGGGAAGTGAAGCAGGCTGCAGAGCCAGTGGTACCCAGAATCACCCTCCCTGCCCTCTCCAGCACCTTCCCACGGAGAGCACTGATGCTCCAGCTCTGCAAAGTGCATCCCCTCCCCAGCCAAGAGCAATGGGGGAAACCCCAAACCAGGAGGTGAATGTGCCCCTTCCTTGGCCTCTGAGGCACCTGGAGAGACAGTCTTGTCCTCCCCCCTCTCCACCACACTCACCAGATGTACCTGCCTCTCCCCCATAGCTTCACACTTGATAATGCAAACATACTCCTAACTTGGGTAGCTGAGAAATGGGCTATAAAGAGAAACACATGGGAAAACAGGAGGGACAGCACAGAAGATCAAGGAACACGTCTTTTTTTTTCCCAGGCTGACCTAGTTATTTAACTAACTGGCAGAGATACTCACTAATGATGAAGCAGGAAAGCAACGAGGCTGCCAGCAGTAGTTTCACAAAGGATGCTCAAGTTTACTTCGCTATTTGTCTTAAATCCAGGTAACATCAAATGCAGTCTTTTTCATCAGTTGCTCAGCCCTTGGCTATGCAGTCACTATTCCCAGTTGAAATAAACTTTCAATTTCTCAAAGACTGCAAAAGGATGTGATAAGACTCAAATTCACAGGAAGACTGAGGAAACATTCAAAGACATTTCCTTACATAACACAGACACGTGCACGCATCATTTTTGTTTTCATTTTTGCTGCTGCCATACTTTATTAATCTGAGAAGCTATAGATGAAGAGATTTTTCTTCCCTCCTAATTCAGAGTGAAGATTACAGTCCCCAAACTGTAACAACCAGCTCAACTGTTCTGTACAGCAGCAAGGAGCTGAGGTGCCTGTGAAGATCTGGCCAGCTGGGTAAAGCAAAAGGCAAGTCTTCCGTGAAAACATGTGCCCCTTACACTACTTCTGTCAACTCTTCCACCAGCTCTGCCCTTCATGAGAAAATCTTAGAGCTGGAGTTACGCAAATAGTACCCAAAATATGACATAATCTTAATTCTGTTCCCAGCTTTGTATTAGAAACTGCCCTTTCTCCAGGGGTGTGAACTCCAGAAAGCTGCAGCCCTGTGCTCACGTGGTTACACAAGAATTTCATCTGGTTTGAAATGCAGGAATAAACCAAAGCAAAACTCATTTCCATCCCTCAGCATTGGATAGAAAAGTCTGGGAATGGGACTCTGCTGATTTGGGTGGAAAAGTTCATGAAGAGAAAACTAGTTGACACAAAAACTATTTCTAGTGGAGAAGCTTAGATATGGGAGCTTAGTTTGGGATATTCCTCATCAACCAATACAAAGGGAATTTAAAAGAACAACAA
>VWZW01006017.1:640728-753114 GCA_013397115.1 Edolisoma coerulescens | reverse complement strand
AAAAAAAAAAAAAAAAAAAAGAGTAGAAGCAGGACTTATGTGGGAGCAGGTATGAAGAGCACACATCCCATCACACCCCTTGCCACACACACAGATTTCACTTTCTCCTGACTTGCCAATATATTTTTTCCAAACTTAAAAGAAGAAAACCAACCAACCAACCAACCAACGAAAAACCCCCCAAAACAAAAAAACCAACCAAAAAACCACCCAAACCAAAAAACCCCAAACAAATTAACTAAGAGCCAAAATAAGTTTTCACTAACCCAGAAAATTGTATTTTGCTCTCTTTTGGAACAGGAGAACATTTAGATATTCCAGTTTGTTTTCTCTACAACTCACACATGGCTTTCCAGCAATCCTCAGAACTGGGATGGTTAGCACAGTACTGGGCTTGTCCTACTGACAGTGGAAAGAGAGGTAAAGAGGCAGGCAGGTATTAAACTGCACGCTTTTAATTTTTTTAAAAAACTTGTGATACTGACCTTTAATGACAGTTGTCTGCAGAAGTGTCATACTCCACTGTACATTAAAACAATCCCCATAAAAGTGGTGGAAAACAGTAAGATTATGACCAATAAGGTCAGGCACAGGAATAGTTATTTTTCTTTAAAAGTTACTTTCATTATTTGGCAGTGACATTTCAATATTAACATACTCTGAAAACATGCATTGTATGCAATAACTTTATTAGGGTCAAATAGATATCACAATATAGATTCATCCACCAAGTAGCCATAAATTGGTTACAACAATCATAGAAGAGACTAAGCTGTTTTAAGCTAAGATGCTTTCAACATTACAGCTCATACAATAAGATTATATACTGATACACTTCGATCTAGAAATGCAGATGATCAGTTTTGATTAGTACATTGTGCTTCAGGCTTTCATATGGATCAATGCATCCCATATGCTGTAGTGAGGGACGGATGAACTTCCCAGAGAGGAATCCAAACAGGCTACAAGTCTGGCTCTGGCTCTTTTAGGATGAGTTCCTCTGAGCCTGGGTTATTTGGTCAATCCAGTTACATTCTCCAGTAGCACCAAGCTAGCGCTCAGAGCAGCAACCTAACAGAGGGATATCTAACAATCTTGAAACAGCACGGACAGAAAGGTTTTCTTCTCGTAAGAGGGCATAAAGGAATATTTATGCTTTGTGAGGTCACAACAACACGTGCGGTTTTCATGTTGCTGTATCAAGCAACAGGGCATTTTCACATGATTTTGAATACTGATATCTGCACCTCTGTTATCTTAAATAAATACCTTTGTAAACATATAACACAGTTACTTGGTCCTTATTCTCCACAGCTCATGTTAAAAGATTCACAAAACATCCATAGAAATAGTGATTTATAGAAGGAATACTTAGCTGAGTTAAACGGAATAAACACTGGTCAGGTACCATATATACTACTGAGTGCCATTTCAAGGAAAAACAGTTTAGTTACAAAGCATTCAGAACTTGGGTAAGCCATATATTCAACTCTGCAAAATATATATAAAAGATGCATACTTCTTTTAAACAGACATCTAACAAAATGTAGTGGCAGAAGCTGAGAAGTTCCATTTACACAGTCCAGACATTTGGTAGTATGAAACTGCTTATCCATGCACTAAATTACGGACGGACGACTCAGTTAACTGAAATAATAGTAAAATCTTCTGAAACAAAAAGGTATAACCAAAACAAATCTCTGAAGAGTCACAGACAGGCAGTTTTGAAAATTTAGGTGCAATGTTACATGCATGGATATACAGAATAATCTGTAGAAATCAGAGTAAAACACTTCCGTTTTTCACCAAAATGCAGAAGGAAATTCAATTATATTATGCATATTAAATACTACAGACTTGAGGCTACAAAATGCTTCTACCATCTTAACACATACAAAACTACCATAAAGTTATCTCTACAGTACGTACTACAACAGCAACTCCAGGTCACCAGCGAGGAGCACATCCCCTGTGTCTGGCTAATCAGGGAAAAAAAGGCCAACTCCAGCCCACTGGCTACCTCCCATCTGCCAAACAAGGTGGGCTTAGACCTTCAATGGACATTAAACACCGTGTTGTAGTATTAATTTATGTAGAACCCTTAAAAATCTGGCACCACTGAAACTTGAGACCTGTTAAACTCTCTACACGTGAGGGACGCGAGAGCTTGCGCTGTGGGAACCCTAAATTTGATTAGCAAATGAGGTTGGCCCACTCTGCCCGTAGCTCTGGGACTGGCCATATTCACCCACCTGGCCATAGGAACCTGGCTGGTTGTAGCCACCAGCTGGCCCGTAGCTGTCTTGGTTGTAGCCACCTTGGTTGTAGCCGCCAGGCTGCTTCTCCATGGTGTCTGCAGGGTGCCGCTGCCCTGAGGAATGCCAGCCCGTCTCCTTAAACACAAACCAAATGTTGCCTGCCCAGAGGATAAAGTTCAAGTAGCCAAAGACCTGGGTGGGAAGAAGAGGAGCTTGTCACCAGCAGCCACGGTCTCACAGCTCAACCTAATGCTATGGACCCTGCATAGTCATGGGAGAAGGCAAAGCTGCTCCCAACCCCCCCTTCCCAAGGACAAGATGAAATGGCCTCAAGTTGTGCAAGAGGAGGCTCAGATTGGTTATTAGAAAAAAATCTCTTCTCTGAAACAATTGTCAAGCACTGGAACAGGCTGCCCAGGGAAGTGGTGAGGTCACCATCTGTGGGGATAAGTGTAGATATGGCACCTGGGGACACGGTTTAGTGCTGGACTTGGCAGTGCTGGGTTAGTGGTTGGATTCTATGATCTTAGAGACCTTTTCCAACCTAAATGATTCAATGATTCTCCCAAAACCCGATGGAAAATTTTCTCAGCTTTGGAGCAAATTCCCAAATTCACATCCCCTTAGCTGTAGCTCACAAGGTGTCTGCTTCGCTTTTTGTTTCCAAAAAAAGGTTGAGTTTTTGGACCAAAATTTTTTTTTGTTTGAAAACATTATTTAGTTTAAAGAAATTGTGGAAAGATAAAACTGAAAGAAACTAATTAAAAAGAGAGATCTTAATTGGTCAGCTGGCCTGGAGAGTTTTTTTTGTGTTTGTTTTTTTTTTAACCTTCTGAAGTGAAATTTTATGTTGTTTTTTTGAGGATTTTTTGAGGAATCTGTAAGGCACAAACCCTTCTTTCCTAATCGAGCACGCAGACCCCTTTTCAAAAGTGTTGCAGGGAGCAAGTTAAAAGCAGAGGGGCAAACAAAGCACTTGGACAGACACTTTGCCTTCTCCCTCTCCCAACCCTGCACACTCATCCTGCTGCTGCTCCAGCAGAGCTGCTGTGAGTCACAGCCTGCCTTTCCCTGCAGCAAGACTGCACTTCCAATTAAATCATGTCAGCTAACTGGTTTACACCAGTCAATTTAGGTCAATACACGAGTAAAAGATGAAAATACATTGCAAGGTAAGGGTGAACAGCAGCAATCAAAGTCACTTACAACCGAAGTGTTGAGGCTTGACATAACAGGGCTGCGAACAGGCAAGCATTTGTTGGACTGCTGTTTGCAGGCAGATATCAGCAGCAGCACTTCATCAGGGTCAGTTGCAACCTTCACGTCTGACAGTCCTTTAGCCCAAGCAGATGAGCTCACTAGCCACAAGAATGAGAAGACCACTGTCACAATGAAATCCTAAAAGACAAATTAGTTAGAAGCATTATATTGGTGTGTCCGTTGGAAAGGAAAAATTATTAAAAATCACCAGAAAACTGAAAGCTTGTGTCAGAATAGAGAAATACCAAGAGCTTGTTACTTAGTGGAAGGTTGTCATCTGTTATTGTCATCACCCACAGAGTGAATTTTCAGAAGTGCTTGACATGCCTAATGGGGCAGAGCCCCTTGGCTGACATTTGCACCTCTGGCCTTGAGGCAAGATTCCCACAAACATGTGGCTGGTACCCAGGATGCTGAGCTGCCTTGAAAATGTAGCTGTTCACAGCACCAGGCTGATGCATTGGGATGAATTACGAAATACACATGCCTGTAAAGAAGCTGGGCCCTCCTGAGGGCTGGGTCTTGCCCTGGGTACTCCTACAGACAGTCAGGGTGGGTTTCCAATAAGAAGTGTTTCTGTCTCAGGGAGAACCTGAAATTGGCTAATCCTCAGGTACCAGATGAGGAGTTTTCTCACCAGCCATAGGTAAGACCAAATGTCCCTGCTGCATGAGCCATGCAGCCACTAATTACCATGAGTGAGCAAGTAAACAGCAAGACTTGCCAAGCAGAGACTCTTCCCTGGCCCAGTAAAGCACTGGTTCCTAATTCCCATCCATGTGAAAAGAGTAGAGAAAGTGTGGTGATCCCTCCAGGTTCCAGTGCCTCCAAGCAGCTCTGCTCTGATCCACTCTGCTCACTTTCCCCTCAAAAGACTTTCGGGAGCATGCTCAGGCATAAACTTCTCCTTGTCTTAGCCAGAACAAGTGGCCAAGTGACACTGTTGTTGTGTGGGTTTGGGGGGAAAGGAGGGAGGAGGTGTGATTTTTCAAGCTTTCTTGTGTCTTGCTAAAACAGAAGAGCCTTTCTGCTGTCATATTTCATCCCATCTGTCAGCCCACAACAGATGGTAGAGGTGCCAAAGTCTAACATACCACTGACTGCATCTCTGCGTCTTGATATTCCACCTCCCAAGGGGCTGCTTTCCCTTCCCCCCCGCAAAATAAAGGTGTGCATGGAAGGAAGGGAAAACATTCATTAAGAATCCAGTGTTTCAGGCTGCTTCTCAAAGAAATAAGCAATCCCTAGGAAACACCATTCTCACCTACAAGCACACCTGACATTTGGGGAAGGAGCTCTCCATGTCACCACAGGGGTGGAGGGTGCAAGCCTCCGTCATGACAGAAGAGGCACCAGTCGATAAAGCTGCTGCACAAGCCAGCCATGAACAAAGGATGTCTCCACTGACGCAGATGGGATTAAATTAACTGTGCTTGGATGCTTTCCCAAAGGATACATCCTTCTCTTTTAACAATTTGTTTTCCGCAGGCCTGTGTCTGCCACTGAGCTCTGAGTTCCTTTGACTTCCTTCATGCTGTCCAAATGGGCTCTCTTGAAGACCGTGAAGCGCAGGAGCTGACAGCTCTCTTAACACCCAAAGAGACTCTGTGGGGGAAGAGGCATACAGCCCAGAGTAATTCTTCTTCTCAGGGAGATTTCCAGCAAAAGAAATTCTTGTATCTCGTATGTCTTAGCAATGAATGAGAAATAGATTCCTAGAGGCAACAGTTCAATTGCAAACATTTCCTAAAAATTCCAGCTGGTGGAAACACCAAATATCCACTGAGCTGTGGATGATGATGGGAGATGCTCTTCATTTGCTGTGAGGTTTGACATGCTATCAACCCAGATGCCAAGCCCCCATGCAGGTTCTGAAGGGGGGTTTTGTGTTTGTTTTTTTTTTTTTTTAACATTCTGAAGTCAAATTTTATGTTGTTTTTTTGAGGATTTTTAAAGGAATCTGTAAGGCACAAACCTTTCTTTCCTAAAGGAGCACACCGGCCCCATAAGAAATGGAGCCACAGCAGAGTTTTGGGAAACGTATTTTTTAAATGACAAGCAACCCTCTCCCAATGTCACCACACTTGGAGCCTTTGCAAACTAAATCCAGCTCTGTAATCAGTGCACTGGCAATGCCAATTAAAGAAATGCATAACAGCAGGCAGAAATTTGATGTAAACAGAGACAAACTGACTAAAACTAATGCAACACAGGAGATTAAACTTGCTAAAAAGAGAGACATTTTAAAAGTGAGCAAAGTTCTTGAAGCAGGTGACAGCAGCAGGGGTAACGACCTGCTGTGGGGCTTACAGGCCCTGACCCCACATTGGTGAGGCTCATTGCACCAATGACTGCATCTGCATGAGCCCCTCACTCTGACTGCTGGTGGCCATGTCCTGGGCTGTAAGTCCTTCTAGGAACATCCCATGGCACTGTGCAGTTGAGGGGATGGCCCTAAAGGCACTAAGTATTTCATGTTATTTCTCAGGTCTCGTCTTCCCCATCACACCCCATGCTCCAGTCTTCTCCTGACTTCCTCTGCTCCCCTGTGCCAGGGTGTTTACAAAGCCTGAAACCCTGCCCTCTCTGCTACAAACTCCCCTATTTCAGAGCAGGTCAGAGCCTTGGGGAAAGGGTTCTTGCTCCTGGGGTGCCAGGATCAGCTCTTGTATAGGGGAACTCCCTAAAACTGTCAAGTCTGGCTGAGTGCAAGAAACACACCAAGCCAGAAGTGAATAATGCCACAGTGGGACTCGAAGAGGAAACCATGCAGCCTGCCCACCAGCTGGCCAACAGCTGGCCAAGGAGACAGGACAGAAAGGCTAATGGAACACTGGGATTTTTTCAGTAGGTGTTCTCATCAAGGCCACATGGCCAGACTCAGGCTCTTGGAGTACTTTTTCTGGCGCCTCTGTACAATGCAAGGAACAAAATGTATGATTCTATGACTAGAGCAAACTTGCATCTTCCTATTTATTTTGAATCTTTGCGAACCCTCAGCTTTGGCTGGAACTTGAACCTCTCTTGTTTTCAAGTGGGTTTGCATTTCTGGCTGAACATTTTCACAGCTCTGGGTGGAACAGAGTTACAAGATAATGACATGCTGAAAATAAAAGTGAATTTCAAGCTAAGCTGTTCTGTGGCTTAATGTCTATCTGGGGAATTTCTCCTTGGTAATTAAGGCCAGAGTGCCTGCATACTAAAACAAATCTTGCATTTCAATGTTTAATATCCCTATAGCATGGCTGAATCTTTTTTTCTTTTTGAACAAAGTAATTTTTTGTAGTTGCTCTCTTAAAGCGGTGTCTACAGATCTCTTCAGTGTGTATTGTTGTATGATTACACTACATTCCTAATTGCTAAGTTTCTTACATCTCAGCTGAGATACTTCTCTCTGCCTACAGGTGCCTTTGGGAAGGAAGGAAAATAGGAACATGTAAAGAAAGGCAAAAACCAAAATTTAAAATACTCTGAGTATCCAAGGAGGGACTTTCTAAGATCCTGAAGTATGTGCAGAAAAAAAAATAATTCTTGCTGTCTTTTTCAAGTTGAAACTTTTTATTACTGAGTTTGCCAAAAATGCCTACTTGGAACAATTTTATATATTATATGTTTTAGAATAGAACCCTGAATACCCTTTCTTTTCATGACAATTGAAATATTTCTCCTTGGTATCAAGCTACTGGCTTTTGCAAAATGCCCCTCTTTGAAAGGGGCTGTCACTTAAGCCTCCCGAGCACAGTTTGGGATTTCCCAGTGTCTGGCACAACCTCACCCAGCCAAGAGCCTCTGCAGAAGCTGCTTGTTCACTCAGAAAGGGGATGTGTTTCATCTGCTCCAAGCTGGTCAGTGGCTTCATCAGCCCCTGAAGGCTGTGACACACACGTCCCTGCGTGCACTCGGTGCCCTGCTCTCCCTCCCAGCCAAGTCTGGCAGGACGGTCTTGGGCTGCCATGGCTGGAAACAGGCAAAACCTCAGCTCTGGCCCGGCCAGAGGGCTCCTGGCATCCTTCCTCCCTCATAGAGCCACAGCTGCTACCTTGTAACTGGCTTCCATGTAGGGCTCATGCTACAAAACCTTTCCATTCGCGAAAACCCTCTCAACACATTTACAGCATCCAAGGGAGCAACTCCTCAAATGCTGAAGTCCTCCCAGTCAGAGCCTGCCTAGCACTGCCAACAGGTTTCATGGCCAGCCACACAGGAGCAGAGGGAGATTTCTTTACCCAGCAGAGACAAACCACTCAGAGGATTTGCTTTCACAGTCACAAGCAACCTAAAAATTCAAGAACTACCCCAGCAAGAGCCACAGCCCCGGTCCCAACCAGGAAAGCGGCCAAGAGCAGATTGCCGCAGGCAGCAAACACCTTCCAACAGTGGCATTTTAGCTCTTTTTTGGTTTGAATGAGGTCCCACCCCAGATTTTCTGCCAAATGAAGCTTTGAAAGAATTACATGCTTCTTGCAACAGTGTAAGGCCTTGCAAGCTTGCTTCTGGCAGGGAAGTGCAGAGCCCTTTGGGAGGCACCAGCATGTACAGCAAGGTCACCCTGGCTTGTGCTTCAAAAGGAGATTACAACAGCAGGCTGAAACAGCTCTTTGAAATGCAAAGAAATATTCAGGTTCTTCCTAATTTCATTTTTCAGCTGTAAAGGATTCAGTCTTGGTTTTTATAGATGGCTCTTTATTCTTTTCCTCTCTATTTTCTAGACAGCTGGACTAAGGTGAGGAAGTACAACATGTTTAATCAAAGAGGTGTCCAAAGAGTACACCAGGGTGTACTTAATTCACTCGATCTGCAACATATGTAAGGAACCAAATGCCTTTCTGCATAATGTGATTATTCATGGGACTCCAGATGCAAAAGAAAGATCTCATCTTCTTAAGATGTAAGCATCTTTATGCACCATAAGAATGAGATTATCAAGTAATCACTATAAAAATGAACTCTCTCTTTTCAGGGCTATGTCAGTCACCTTTCTTGGCTGAATAATTTCACGCTTTTGTATTAATTGATTGGAATATTAATAAAGTGATTTACATTTATACATGAATGCATGTGGTTTCTCATGGCCAAGCTATAACTTCCCAAAGACAAACCTGAAGGCACATAGGGTTGTCAGCACATGGATTTTAAATGGAGCAAATATGGGGTAAAGAAACCATAGGAAAAGTAAGAAGTCTGAGTGATGGGGACTGATACACACTGACTGTGACTACTCTTTATTTTCTGAGAGACATATGGAAGCATCCTATCCCTGATCCCCTAAAACTTCAGCACAGCTGGGTTGGTTACTCTCTGCTTGCAAGAAGCTCCAAATGTATAGACCTGAATCAGAGCATCAACACAGGTGCCTGGGCTGACAGTCCCAGGGTGCAGCTCATCTCTGCTCTCATCACAAACCAGCAGTGGCTCCCTGGGTATGTGGTGTTAAATGAGTGGAAACCAGCTTAGGCTGGTTTGGTCTAACAGATAGGGATATACTGAAAAGTGGTGGCATTTTGTACATCGCATTCTTTAAAATCTAAGTCACCACCTCCAATTAATTTATTTTAAAAGTTTCTGGCTCTTGAGCACTAGTCAGTCGCTTGAGAAGCTGCCTTGCCCTTGTACCCACCGAGGTGGGCCCCCAGCTCCTTGCTGCACATGTGCACCATGTCGGAGTTAGCAACGGAATGAAAATCACAGCCGTGGTTTGCAGGGCTCAGAAACACACAGCACCTATCTATGAGGTATTGAATCCCTGGTAACCTGCTCCTTGTTCCTTTAGAAACTGGGATTCTAAGGTCCTCTCTTAGGTCCATCTACCTGTATGGACCCCTTCAGATGAACCCTCAGGGAGCCAGCAAGGGAAGCAGAGGGCGCATAGTGCAAGGACTCACTGCTGCCAGCCCTGTGGGAATGGATGAGTAACACAACCAGGGCCCCGTGTGACCAAAAGGAAGACTTTTATCCCCAAAACCTGACAGGCAATGTTAGCAACAGAAATGGCTTACTGCATAGTGAATAAACACACCGCTGCCATCCAAACAGCCAGGGAAGGAGTTAACTGCTTCTCCCATTGGAAATATTTCCTTGCTATCATGCCTCACTCCACACTGATGCTTCGCTGAGATCTCAGCACATGCAGTTCATTTCCCTGTATCTGTATAAACAAAGTAAACTTAAAACATTTGTGACTGAAACTTTCCCTGCAAGTTTCTTGTGACTTAATGGTCATTAAATTCCTTATAATTGTATCTTCTGCACCCAGCAAGGCTTCTGCAATTTGGTAACGCATTGATGGTGTTCTGACTGCCTGTGCAGGGGCTTTTTGAAAAAATATTAAAAAATTTCAAGTGAAAGGGTTTTTTTCCTCTCTTGACTTCTCCTGTCATACTCATTTTTCAAATCCTGAAAATTTGCCAGGAGAAAAGGCAGCTTCTGAGAGGGTGCTGCTTAAAGGCAGATGTCATCCCAGACAGAAAATATGAAGCCAAGAGGAAGTACAAGGCTTAAAACAGGAATGGTTTTAACTATGAAATTGTGATCAGGCACTGCAGCAGAAGCAAGGATGGATGAAACTATCATCTTCAAACTCTTCACTAAGAAGGAAAAATCTGGTAGTCTGGAAATGGTGCCTGACGCACTGATCCTGCCTGGCCTCCTGCACCAACACGTGCTGGGGACTGCTGCTGCACCACAGATTTCTGCAGCACTTTTCTTGGGAAGGAAAAATCTCAGGGATGAGACATACTCACACATCTGATCTGATACATGTCAGTTCAGAGCAGCATCTGCTTGGAGCTGGAGGATACATACCCTGCCTCCCTCACAGAGTGTGTAACATCCCTTAGGTGAGCACTGCAGCCCTGAGAAGCTGCTTTTCACTCCAAGTTTTCTTTTTCCTTGATCCCTGAATTCCTCCTGGCTACAGCTGCCAGCTTTTTCTCTGGCTAGGGCTCTGAATTTTCCCTACAACTCCACTGCACAGAGGGACCTGTCCTCAGTAAGGCTGTGGTGCTGCAATCATTGCACCAGACAATATCCTGGGACACCAGTGAGGATGTGCTCCAAGCAAAAAAGGTTCTTTTTTTCTAAAAATACCAAATACAACAGAGATTGCAGTGCACAGGAGTTGCAGGAGCATTTGGCTGGGGAAGATGGGACTCTCTTCCCGGCAGGCATAACCTGACTATAACACTCAGCCACTTCCCAGAACCACTCACCAGCAGGAGCTGCATTTGCTGTAGGACAAACTCAAAAGCATCTATATATTCTGAACAAATAAGGTCATATAGCCTTGGTTAAATACTGGGAAATTGCAAACAGAGGCTTTGGTAACAGACACTGGTTAAATTTAACCTGTAGATTCAATTACAATCCATTACACAGAACAAATTAAGTCAATGTGACACTAATGCTGTAGTGGATTGTGCCGTGCATCCCACGACAGACAGGATGGCAGCAGCTGGTTCAGGAAAGTCCTGGACAAAGGCAAGTGGCCACATCATAATGTGACATACTATTACTATTGTTTCTCTTTCCTTTTTCTATTGCTACAGAGGATAATGTGGTTGTTCAAAAGCAAGAATTATTTTCCTCAAGAAAATATGGATGGCAGAATTCTGTAACTAATCCTTTGATGAGACAGTTTGAAATGAGATCTAACTTGATACCAAGAAGAAGCAAGGCTCTTTATTTATTTACTCTTTCTGTAGAGTTCCCTTTATTTTGCCTGTTTTTCATCTCCTCTGTGAGGATTTCCTCATATTTCCTCACCATTTTCTAGGAAAGAAAAGGTCCCAAGAACCCCCAAATGAAGAATATTCATTTCCTTTGATATGGACAGAGAATTTTTTTTGGTAAAAGTTCATCAGTTTTGAATTATGCAAACTCAAAGAAAACAGTTCACATCTCCTTGCAGCAGGAAAATCTTTCCCTCAAACCCCCATGATGCTAAGTTTACCTTCCTACAGCTTAATCTTTTGCTGTTATTGTAGTTATTTCCTTTAACAGACTCAGCTTTTTTGCACCAGCAATTTTTTTTCCTGCTATATATTTCTGATATTCTTTACTGGTGGCTTTCAGCCATTTAAGTCTCAGCAAAATGTCTGGTTTCTCTCAGTCATAAACTTCAGATTTTTCTGAAATCCAGAACTACAGGTCCTTGATAAACTCCCCCCACCTTCACACCAAGACTTCAGAGAAGTATTTTCTCTCCCTTAGTAACCTTCTCCTTGCAGTCATGAGAGAGAGGGCTGTCCATGAAAGGGAGATTGTACTGCAACCCTACAGCCCACGGATGCAGAGACCTGACCCAAATGCAAGTGAGGGTCAGCATCCAGTGCTTGGCAGCCCAGCAAGACCATGGAGTGCACCATGGGCTACGATGCACTGACAGGCAACAGACACCTGGACCAAAACAGCCCTCACTGGCTTTACAGTCTCAATTTATGAGAAAATATATGCACAGTAGCACTTGCTTTTTATCACAAGCCTTCAGGAATCAGTAAAAAGAAAAATAAAGGCATGAAAAGCCACAGCTTGATGGGTGCAGACAACGATAACTGGAAGGCTCATAAACCAGTGTGGAGACACAAACATGCTGGGAGCTCAGTGTCATGCTAGAAAAACAGCCACATAATTCTCCAAAGCAAAAAAATTTGGCTTAACCCTGCAGTAATTAGCAATAAGCAATCTCCCTGGCTAGGCTTTGATCAGGGGCATGGTTTCATCTGTCTGCTAGGACAATGCCTAAGATCTCCTCTTCCCCTTTTTCCCCATCAATGAAGCTCTGCTGTCACAGATAGATGGCTGAGACCACAATCCTGCTACCACTCAGCTACACGTTCATTATTTGTGTGATCATCATCACTATGGGCAGTGGGAGAGAAGCACAGAATTTCACAAGTACATACAGGACTAAACTCCTCCTGTATATGGTCTCCATTACCCTTGGTGTTAAAATATTAAATCACCATTAGGATAAAAAAACACGTGAATGTAGAGGTGTTTTGGGCAGTGGGACACCTGGATCTCCCAGACCATGACAAAACCTCAATAACCAAAAAAGCAAGAGGTGAAGACCTGCACTTGAAAACACTGCAAATGCCGTAAACACTTACAATTAAAGGCCCTCTGTTGTTTTCACGGTACTTGTTCTGGAAGAAGATATAAACCACGGTGGCAGCCAGTGAGTAGAGGAAGGCAAAGACTGCGATTGTGACGAAGAACTCCGCCGAAGAGGAGAAGTCCCCTATCAAGGCAAGCGTTTCCTGGCGCTTGCCTTCGCAAGTGGGAGCCTCGAAATTCACTTGATGCAACCTGGAAAACATCCCAAAGAGCAGCAGGTGAAGTACAGAAAATGGAAACTGTTATCCGAATAAAGAGGAATACATTTGCTCTGTCTCATTTCTGATGTGCATTGATCCCTGTGAGTAACTGGCAACTGTGGGCTGTGCTCCTCAGAGCTGCTTGTACACGTGAGGTTACTTCCCTTTGAGTGCCAAGGTGAGACTGCGCACACGAACACATCTTTTAATCAATCCCAGAGAAAAGTTCATGTTCCAGTGGTTTGGTACAACCCTCCCCATCCTCTCTGGGGTTTTGCCATGGCAACAAGTGATAAAGGATAACACGAGAAACAATTTGATTCTTGAATTCTTACAATCCAGGCAGCAGAAAACAGGTCTTATCCTCAGTACTAAGTCCATGGGATACCCATGTTTGGACGTTCACAAATTCCTTGCATAAAACTGTGTAGTGCAGAGCTAGCCCATTGGGCTGCAAGCCACATAGTGCTTCTACATTAAAGGCTTCTAAAATCAAGCTGCAGCAGAAATATACAGCTTGGATCAAAGAAAAAGTCTACACACCCTCGTTTAAGCAATCTAAGCCCTAACTTTATACTCACGCACTGTTTATCAGTGACTGAGCTAACAGATTTGTATCACTGTCTGGAAGGTCCTGCGAGACCCTTTTTTTCTGTAGTAATTTAAATTTCTGATTCAGAAAAAAAAAGAGGATACATGGAGGGGAAACTTTGGCAGGTCCTGTTGCATGGCCTAGATTCACATCAGTGGGGACATGGAGCCCAGTGAGGGATCATGTTGTTCTGCTCTGCACAGGGTGAGTGGAGGGGACGAAGCCAGCAGCAATTAAAGAACTGATGATATGGTGCTGAAAAAGGATTAGGCCTTCTGGGAGACATTCCTCTTCTCAAGGGCAATTAATGTGTACAACAGCAAGCCAATGGCAGCAGCAGCCATAACTACATTTGGCTAAATAAAAAGTTAATTCCCCAGAGGAAAACAAAGTACCCACAGCAGAAATCACAGAAGATGGATTAATGGACATTGGAGGATTGGATGACTTTTTGCTTTTCCTGTCCAGACTAAATGTATCCAAACATGTTGGCAGGACCTTTTCACCAGCAGCTGATGAATAACGCCAGTTATCTGCCTCAGAGATTTTATTCCCTGTCATTGTAGTAGTGGTGGGATGAAACCAAAAACCAAGTCTGCCCAGATTGCAGAAATGAGCAGTGCCTGAATTGCCTTTCCTGCATAAAGCCAGCAAAGCCCAATGAAATCTGAACACATGAGAGAGATCATAATGCTCATGATCGGTTTCCTGACTTCACTGTTTCCTGGCATCACCGCACACACACTTCTCATCAGGGATTATTGTTCTTTTCTAAAAATGGGGAATAAAAGGAGAAGTAAGATTTCCTAGTGCCAATTTCGCAGTCTGGAGAGGAAGTGATATTGTTTTAACCATCACCACGACAATGGAAAGATTTGATATGCATGATTTGCATGGTCTTAAAAGGAAGCTTTCTCTGCTTTCATCTGCACAGCTGCTTGGGTGCTGTATTGACACAGAATGAAACTGTGTTTCAAAGCACCTTGAAAACTGTGCAAGGCTCTGTGGAAGGCTCTGGATCAGTTAAGAAAGGTGGCCCATCCCTTGGTCCCCAGTGAAATGCAGTGCTGTGCAGCCAGAGGCTGTCCTCACAGTCCTCATCAGGGCTCAAGGCCAGGTTCAAGCCAGGTTTCACATCCCACCCAGCCCATGGAGCTGCAGTCTGGGGCGAGAAGGACACCAGCAATGTTGTGCAGAGCCAGAGGTGGGCACAGCTGTCTGCTCTCGCCCACTAGCAGACCAAGGATCTCCTTGTCAACCCAGACTGCAACTCAATGCTCAAGGCTAGGAGGGTTTTCTTTGGCTGGTTGTTGTTGGTCCAAACCTCCAAACTTCTGGCTCTTCAACAACTCATGACATTTGCTGTGTTTGAAGGGCCACACTCAGGTACCATGGCTGCTGTTTTAGGGCCCTGCTGCAGGATGTGGGATCTATTCCTCCAGCTGAGTCCAGCAAAAGCAAGGCTTTACTGCAGTGGGGGGAGCTTTATGGTTTTGTTACCACCTCCTCTCATATCACTTGCACAAGCACTGTGAAATTGGGCTGAGCTACATTAAATATAATCCAAGTGCTTTGGGGAAAAGAGAAGGAAGAAAAAGGCAATTCTGCATACATTTTATTGTGTACAACATGTCTTTACAGTGGAGTTTTATTCCCCTGCCCAGGAGTCCTGAAATGCAGACTGGACAACACGTAGTGTTGCAAGTAGCAGCTCAAACTCCTGTGCATACCAAAGAGGAAAAAACTTAGGGAATATTTCTATCAAGATTCAGACTCGGAGTTGCTGTCCACCCCTGCCCCTCTGACTGTCCACAGTCAACACAGCCCAGTCTCATCATCAATAACCACCAGCCTTTACAAAACATTGTAAAGCAACTGAGACCATTTTCCTTTTCTATTCTCTGTTTTCCGTACTGCATCTTATTTCTGAATCATCAGCCAGAAAAAAATGTTCATATATTAACACCACACTTGTACCTTCCCAGCAGTGCTTTTGTGGCCAGGCCACTGTCAGGGATACGAGATCACAGAAACCTTCTTCCATCAAGTTATTTTTATTCACTTGCCCTTCTTTTTAGGTTTCCTTGGCCTCTAAGAGGGTGTGCAGTAACTGGTGCCTCTCGTGCACACCTCACCTCTGCCAAAACAACTGAGATCTCTGTTGTGCAAAGGGCCCCAAACCAGACCATGATTGAGACCTTGGAAGAGGAGATGTGGCAGGGAAGAGAAGTGAGAGAGCCAAGCCCTGCTGTGATTAGGGTGGATACTGACTTTACATGATACAGCTGAAAAGTTTCTTTAAGGCAGGGATGGATCAGTGACAGAAAATTGTTTCACTAATTGAAACTTCTTTGATCTGGAATGGCATCTTCAAGAGAAAACTCTGATTTTTTTTCCACTGATGTTGCTGAGTCAGCCTTTCTGGGGGCAGGATGGCTTGGTGATGACTCACAAAACATCAATTGCCTCTGCCGCCCACTTTTTATATAATTCTACCTGTTCTCTTCTGCCACCCACTTTTGATGTAATTCTACCTGTTCTGTCTCCTACTTCCTCTTCTTACTCTTCTTTCATCTTCTCTTATCTCTCATTGTTTACACCCCACCTTTTCCTTCAAGTCACCCTTGGCCAGTGTCTCCCTTCTGTTGCTTTTCCAATTTCCAGTACCACCCCTCCATTCCACCTTTGACTCTCCATTTGCTAAAGAGAATCAGGAGCCCCAAGAGTGACCCTTTGCAATCACACCCTCTGCACTTTGTTAACATTTGTTAGGCTGCATTAATAGGAGTGATTGTCACTGATTGATGGACAATGCAAATAAGGAACACAACAGTAATGAATTTACTTAATTAGGGAAACCTTCCCCCCTGTAAGTTCCTCCAGGGTTTTTTTGCCTGGTACTGGCCTGAGTATTGCTATTAATTCAGAAATAAAGCTCCTGACTTTGGAATGTGACCTTGCACCCCACACTCATCAGAGCTGCACTAAGGTCATCCTCACTGCCCATTGTTACCAGCACCATCCCCTTCGTTAACAGCAACTGCCATGGCCAAGCCATCCAGGCCCAAATTCCTTCAAATTCACTTCAATCTGAAGCAAGTCTATCAAAGGCAGTCAAATTTCACTGATGAAGTCACAGTAATTAAGGGCTTCTGAGGTTTCTTCCACCACTTGGCAAACTTTCCTTTGCCGTGGGAAATACGATGACAAGACAGCTGTATTATCTAGCTTGACAAGATCAAAAGAGAGCAGGAATGTTTTACAGTGAAAAAAGGGATTTTTACATTGTTCCACAACAGCAAAGAGCGGGTACATTTTCAGACACTAATTACCCTTGCTCTGAAAATAATACCTGAAGCCAGACACATTTGGCTGTTACATGTGCATGGAGGAGCAGACGGTGCGCTCTCCAGGTGAATGGGAAGGTGCCTTTTCTTCCTGAACTTCCTCAGTACAATATTCAAGCCACAGCTTTCATTTAATCATAGCCCACCATTTTTTTGAGCAGCTTAGCTCCCCTGATGATCCTTGAGCATGAAAATCATCAGAGCCAACTGCCCCAAAGACCTGTCTCACTCCACCAGCAGACACAGAAGAGCCCAAGCAGAAGGGTGAGTAATCTAATCTTGTCTGATTCACCCCCTTCAACAATGCACACAGGGCTTAGACTTGAAGCCAACAGAATATGCAATTAACACAAGAATGTGCTCAAATGTTATTGATGAACCAGCACAGATTTCCTCTCCTGGGCTTTGATCAGTGGGTGGATTAATAAATAACAGATAAAAGTTCTGCTTCCAAAAATTTTCAATGGCGGTTAGTGTTTCTCCATTCCTTTACTAGTATCTAGTGAAAAACAGGCAAAAAAAAGCTCTCTGTTTTGGCAGGTTGTCCTATTTTCTGAAAATAGCATCTTGTAATCCACCCTCCAACCTGTCTACAACATGCTGGAACAAAATCTGCAACACCCACACACGTGCTTGCAAAAACCCAGAGATCCATTATCTTTTCATTGGGCTGTATTTCCCCCCAGCTTGTTTCTGGTAGTCAAACTGTCAATTGTCTTTACTGTCTGCAAATCCCTGAGAGAAATACATCACTAGAAATGATGTTATTGCAGTAGTGCTTGTGGAGGGGTTTCTTGGGAAATGTTTATCTTGGCTGATAATCTCCAAAATGAGGGGAAAATGAAATTTCAAAATATAGTAGTGAAATGCTGGCATGCACAGAGCCCCTCAGCAAGTCAAACTGCTCTGCTGAGGCACAAAAATGTGACAAGGGTTTACATCTTCCTTTCTCTGGGATACAGAGTAAAGGCATCTCTTTTAGTTAGCCCTGAAAACACTGGAGTTCCCTCATTTCAGAGGACTATGCTGGTGTGCTTTGACACCGGTGCCTCCAGCCAGCCCATCCCTGGGCAAATGTACCTTTTTGAGGTGCCAAATATGGAATTTTTGTAGGTTTAGTGGAAGAACACATATAAATGGGAGCCTTTCTTCACATAACAGAGCTCATCATTCCTGTAAAACTTCTCTAGAGATATTATCCGCATCAAGGAAACCACTTTGAAAATAATCTCTAATAGGCAGGTGAAAGCAGAAATCTGTGTGGAAATCAAAAGTCTTTTCTTTAATGAAACTGGGGTCTACTGACTCTTCCAACACTCTCCACAGCCTGTTCTTCTCACTGCAAGAAATGCTTCCCCCAATGCTGGGCATTCCTGAATGCTTGGTGCTAAATCCTGGCTATCTGCAAGGCTGCTCACACAACAAGGAACAGTCTTTGGGAGGATGGATGGAGAGAGCTCTGCAGCTTTCTCCTCCTCCTCCTCCCCCCAGATCTGCTCTCCAAGGACAAACTTCTGAGTGGGGAGACCCTGCAGCATCAAAACCATTATCCACCAACTCCCACAGGATCTGAATCTTTGCACCCAGGAATCCAGGAGCTACTTGAGTTAGTCTCAGGCAGACAGCCTGTTAATACCACATTTGAACACCTTGAAGCCATTAATGCTGAAGTTCTCTCTAGCCCTTCAAAGTCAAATAGCTGAGATGTTACTCAAGCCCTGGACAACTGTGGGGATGAGATGGGGTTTGCCCAGCAGCAAGACAGCAGCTACCATGGAGGTGACTGCTCCCTGGCCCTTTTGCACCAGTGCTATTCTAGTGAAATCAGAGGTTTCTACCCTTTTGCTAACAATGACAAGACTGTTTCTAACCCCAAGCTGCTCTCCAACAGCTCTTTTCCCAAGATGAAGAAATTACCACTTACTCAAGTATTCCCATCCCTTACCTTTTCATTGCCCATCTGCCATGACGCACATCCCAGTGCTGCCTGCATATACCACAGTCTTTCAAAACTGTGAGATGCTTATTCATCCTTCCTAACTATCCCAGCAGTTTTCCATACCTCACTCTACCAGCTGTCCCAAAAACCACCACGCTTCCAGACTCCCCAGCACCCAAAGGTGCCTTCAGTACCCTCCTGCCCTACAGAGCAGCAGCACATTTGTTTCTACCACATACCTGCCCCTACAAAATCAGTTCATTTTCTTCTGGAGACAGAAAGCAAAATTAAAATTTGCCATCTGACTCCGCAATCCAAACCTGGTCTTTTGTTTCTTTCCTTTCTAGAGGAAGAAAGAACAGATTAAAAAGAGTATCTGATCTAAGCGTATTTGAAAATATTTCACTTTGAACTTCTGTCCACTCAATAAAACCTCTCCATTTATTACAAAAAAAATAAATTCCAAAGCCCACATCACTCTAGAATTATTCAACACTACCAGTCATTTCACACAAATACATACATCATCTTGCAAACATTTACTCCTAACTCCTATCCTGGACATTTGAACATCCTAAAGATCTCCCCTTTGTCACAGCTGACTTTAGTGGCTTATACTCATCCAAATCCATGTCCAGAACAGCATGACGAAAAGAAAACCCAGAAGGTGCTGCTGGGAAGCTAACCAGGAAAGCTGTAGCAACCTACACTCTTTTCTGGTTTATGTCCAGTCAAAATAATGGAAAATATTTCCCTCCTCATACTTCCAATTTCTCAGCTTGAGAGGTTCCCAGCCCCCACTAGCACATAGCTGTGCTGCAGAAATTTGGCCAGCACTATTTTCCTACATTACTGGTTTATCAGGACAAGCTGCCAGGCACAGCTGCTGTCCCAGCACACCACACTGTGTGCTGCACTGGACAGGGGCAATTCCCCCAGTGCAGGCAGCTCAAAGCAGGTTCACCATGATGCCTACCCAGAGCTGGGCACCACATGGGTCCCTCTGCTCCATCACTCTCTCCCTCATTTAATTTCTCCTGTTAAGACAGTGAGTCTGAGAGCCCCTGAGGTGCTCAGGCCTCCAGGAAGAGAAGCTACACAACCCTTGTGAGGACGGGGTCTGAAGACATTGGAAGAGGGACAACACTGGTGGTGGGGAGAAGGCACCAGTGCCATACCCCCAGCTTGAGATCCCTCCGCTCCCAGTGACTGCGCGCACAAAGCTCTTGGGAAACGGCCTGCACGACACTCCGAGGGGGAAGAAACATCCAGACTCATGCCAGCCATAGGAATGAGCCTCCCCAGACTGTGCATGTAGCAGGAATGCAAACCCTACTACTCCATCGTAGCACCAAAAGCCAACAAAAAAAGGCTTGTTATAGAGCACACGCCGCTGGGAGTGCTCGGAAAGCTGAGTGGGTGATCCCAACCGCACTTCCAAGCCTACATCCAAGACCCAGATTTATCTCCCAAGATAATTTCACAGCTCTTCTTAGGAACACATGCTTTTCCTCATTGTGCAAGCAGAGCACAGCGCTCAAAGACATGCTCCACCAGTCTTTACAACCCAAATACCTTCCCAGACTGGGCACTTACATTCTTTGTGGTACGGACTGGTGGCATTACGCTCTAATTTCCCCTCGCTGAGCTATTTCCTTGGGACAAACTGCCTTCTAGTCTCTGGGAAGCTTTGCTACTATCTCTGAAGGAAGGTAACCCTTAATTATCTTGTTAAAAAGTCATCACATTCATGGAACAAGACAAATTATAGGACCTGGAAATGACACTGGCATACGTTTGCATCACCACATAAATAACTATCCAATGTTACCAGGTCCCATCATGAGATCCTGGCTGAACCCATAGCTCTCATGTCCCTCCTGCTGCCCTCTCTTCTCGACAGATACAGGAAACAGCTTCCAAACTAAGAAGCTCCTGTCAGAGCCAAACAAAAGCTTCCACTTGGAGAAAGATCTACAGAAATCTGAACATCTACAGATAAAACACAAGCAGGAGAAATCATAAAGAAAAGGCCCTAAAAAGTAACTGAATATAATAAGACCATTTCTGAGAAGTGGACGTATCAAATCCCTGAACAGTGTTTCTGCATGGAGCAATGTGGGACTGCTGATCCCCCGTTCCTGCACCCCAACACATTCTGCAGCTGCTCACACCTCCTCCAGGTCACCTTCCCTTCCACCATCAAATGGGCTATGAACTCCATCTAAAAGTATTCCAAATTCTTGGGCATCACCTGGTGTTCAACCAGAACCACCTGAAAGCATAAATTCTTCACCCTGTGACAAGCAGTGCTCACATACATTTTCATGTAGATCTATAAACCCTGAAACCAGCAATTTCACCCCCAAGACCAACTGAGATAAATACATGAGCAATTACAGAAGATGCAGCAACATTTACTCCTTTGTGCTGTATTTCAACATCACTTTGTATTTAACTATAATTTTCTCAAGTATATTGTCCTGATGTACTTAGAGCAATCACATTAAGTTCTCTGTAGAGTTTCATGGCATGACTCCAATGAAACTCCCAGTCACAGCATGTTCATTGGAAGGATATGACAAGTCCTTTTCTCAGGGAGCTGGTGGGCTCCAGCACAGGCTGAGCAGTGCATGGGGCAGGAGCCAAGGAGACCTGTGGGTCTGCCGATGGAGCTGGGGACAAATTGCCAGCACCTCTGCATCCTGAATAGACCAAGTGTGAATCCAGAGAGGACAGGCACTGAGAGGGGCTGTGCTGCATGGGGTTACATGCACATCCTCTCTGGAGTCTACTGAATGAAAAATATTGCATTGATCTCCTGGCAAATAAATTAATGTAGAATCCAGGTGTGAGAGGAGACCAAAGACATCCCATGTATCCCATTCCCTAAAATCCTGGGGAAGACTTCAGGGCCCCTGCACAGCAGATGCACACTTTGGAGCAGGGAAAAGGGGAAGGGCATGTGTTTTTGATTGTCCTGCAGCTGAGTCACCACGTGCCATCCAGGGTATGGGACCGAATGCCAAACAAAGCAAAGCCGAAGGGTGGCTGCTTTGGTTGCTTCTGTACTGACAGCATGAAAATGTGCAAAAATAAATTTGCAAGGGAAGTTGCCTAAAGTCTGACTTTTAGGAAAAGGCTTTGTGGCAGGCACAGATAAAACACCATCACTGCACAATACTGCAGAGACTATTCATGAATATATATTAAAAATTCAAATTGTGAAAAAGCTGCATATATTAACAAATCCAAAAGTGACTTCCACTTTAAAAACATATTTGGCTTAAAGAATTAATGAAGAATTTTTCTGGCACTAAAAGAGTGTTAAGCATAAAATGTAGCCTCTGTGAAGAAAAATCAGCCAGTCTGGATCAACTGGACCATCCAAATTCATCAAAAATCCAATTTTTGAGTGCCAAAAGAAAAGCTCTACAATTTAACAAAGTTTTAAGAAAGTGTTCTCCATTATCTGCAGCAGACAGCATCTCCAGAAAGTTGCTACCACTTTCCTTCCCCCTCCAGCTGCCATGAGCTCTGTCCTGCAATGTCTGTACATGGACAAGAAGACAAGAACTGACCAGTCTGAAGAGTTGCAAAGCAAGACAAGCCTCCTCTTTGGCCCCGGTTCAGCACTCAAGGATGGGTTTGTTTCAAGTTTTAAGGGATTAAAAACTACAAAGTAGAAGCAGGAGAACACTGATGATAGCAGCAACTGAGATGACCTCAACATCTGGAGAAGTCATCTTGTCTGCAGAGCTGCTGTCCCATCACAAAAATACTGCCTGGACCCATCAGATTGTCCTTGGTTGTGCAATTAACTGGAGACTTCATGGTTTTACAAATCCTCCTCCTCTGACCTCCTCAAGCACCGAATCCCTGTGCACAGCCCAATGCACCAGTGGCAGGAACAAGCAGAGGCTTTGCCACCCTTGGGCTGCAGCTTCTTGGCCGTTTACAAAATAGTTTGACCCAGAAGCCAAGCCATGCAGACCAGCCATGAGATTGTGGTGGTGGTGGGTGGTCTCTTGCTTCAACAACACAGTTGTGCTGAGGACCACATGCACAGGTCAGCCTCAAAGAGAAGATGAAGATGTGGTTTTATCAGATTTCTGGTGGTTTTCTATAGATCTCATGCAGGAACAAAGGGTGACTGGAAGCATCTCTGGTCCCTCACTTGTGAGAAAAGGGCATTTGCCTTTATCCACAGTTCCAAAAGTGCAAACTGGCAGTAACGACCACTCTTTGGTCAAGTTGCCAATCTTGAAGATTTCTACAAAGTGGGTTTTGTAATTGAGGTCAGAAGGAGGCCCTCAAAACTAGAAAAGTCACAAAGTCATCCTTATTTTTATTTGTTTCAATCAAACAGCAATAATTCCATCAAACTCTGACAACAGGAATTACATTGTACATTGTACTCATGGACAGCTGTTACTGCAGACCACAGCTGTCCAAGTAAAAAAGCCCATTTTCTCCCACTCTACTGTTCTCTTTGTCTAAAGACAGTTTCCCCAGAGTCATTGTGGTCCTTGAAGACTTGTGGACATTGGAGAACACTGATTTTCAGTTTTTAATTACTTCAGTAGTCTGTAGCCATGCACAAGCAAGCAAAAATACCATCAGGGCTCTGAACTACAGGATTCACTCTCTAATCACTAAGGCCAGTTACAAAAATGTGGAATAGTCTTTCCTATTACAAACTATGTTCATTCAAAGCTGAAAAGAAAAGTATTTATTCTGCAGACCTGGATCACCTTTTCCCCAGTCCAGGAGACAATCTAAGAGCAAACAGCTCTAACTAAACCAACAGCTCTTTCATCAGTGCTCAGTTTGGCTTTGCAAGCTCCAGGTTCAGGTTGCTTCCAGACTTGCTTCAGTACAGAGACTTGACCAAGGTCTCTGATGCTTTCACTGCCAGGGAAGTGCTGGGGCCATACTTTAAATAGCTCACAAAGTTCTTGCATTCACACCACAATGGCATAAAATCTTTTAACTGGCTTTCCATCGGGGGAAAAAAAAAAGATTCTGAAAAATTGAGCTGCAATTTTCTGGATAGCCCTATAAATTACCAGAATGCAAAAATCACAACTGAGAAAAAAAAGGTCTATTTCCTAGTTAAAAATATATTTTAATGCTTCAGTTTGCATCATTAAGTCACATTAAATATGAAGATACTTTGTGAAGATGTCACAATCAGAGACATTTGTAACCTGAAGGATTTCCTGAATTTTACTCAGCAGGATGCAAACAGAGCTTCCTCATTCACACAATTTCCAGTTTCCACTAATAGTAGTTAAAACGTAGAAGTCCTGGTTAGGCAAATTATTCATTAAGAGGTCAAAATTAGGTATAAAAAGCACTGCTGAGATCAGGGTTTTAAACAGCTGTGGAAGATAATTAAAGCCATGACTGAGCTCTCAGTGCCCATCCTACAGAGCCAGTTTATATAACAGGGATATTGGTGAAAATCTCCAGCTTTGCTGATGTATAATTGAACATTTTTCCTCATCAGTTCAGCTGTTAACCCCAGATCTGTAGTGCTAGATGAGGTGATCAGAGTTTGGCAAGAAAAGGGACTAAACTAATGCAGCTTTCACAGAACAGCCTGTTGCAGATCCAGAAGGGACCACAGTGACACAGCTTGTGGTCTTCTGAACTCTACCCAATCGTCCCTGCAACTCCTGCTTGTACAAAAGCAGCTTCTCAAAAGCACTAAGTTTTGTTCTAAGAAGTTCTAGGGTGGAGATTTCTCCCCTCATTAAGCTGGAATGGGTCATGCAAAGTTTAACCAGCACCTTTCACCTTCCCAAGAGCTCTGCCAAATCTGCCTGGGAACTGGGGCATCTACGTTTTGGCACAGGGCACACCTGAAGCCAGTGCACAACTCCTGCTGGCTTGCTTTTGCTCCTGCCTACCCACAGGAGGTTTATGAGGCCACAGTTCGGTTTTGCAGAAGGGGCATCTTCTGTAAGATGAAGACATCCAAAATAAAACACAAACCTTAAGGAGTTTAGCTGACTCAGTGACTTTATTCCTTCCTATCTCCAACCTCCCAAGAAGCCTGGGAGGAGAGCCCGCAATAGTTGCCTGAAAGTCAGCACTGAAGGCAACTACTTAGTTGAAAGAGTTTCTATTTATCAGTAGCTCTCAGTCTCCCAGCCATCACAGACATTTATAATCTTTCACCCAGAATGTTTTTCACTGAATTCTGAAGCAAGATTTACTACAAATGGATGACAAGAAATAGAAGGATAGTACAGACTGGCACAGAAATGTGCTAACATTAGCAGAGGCCTTTTCCAAAGAAAGATAGCTCAAAAAGTTAGATGCCTTCTCCTTAATTATCATTTGCAGCTTCTAAGTAGGCAATTTAGATCTGGCTGTCCTATTTCAAATGGAAGACTAGACTACCCATCACATGCAGATGAGGTGAACTCTTTCAAGAGTGCTCAATGGGAATGTCTTTATTCAAGTGAGATCCTTAAAGTGAATGAAAAGCTCCCATAAAACACAATTTCCTTTTCCTTCAGAAGGAAGAATCACTTGAAGAGACAGCTTTACTAGCACACTGAAAAGATACTAAATAGGTGATTTAGAATAAAATGGAAAACATTTCTTTTGCTCACTGCTGTGATACAAAGATGTGCAAAGATGTATTTTCATCAGGCTCTCACGTTAGCACCACCAGGAAATCCTATTCTGTCCTTCTAGTAACTGTGGCTTGGTGCTCCTAACACCTCTGCACACACTTCACCTAACCACTGTCTTAGGTGAGACTGTTTAAAATTTAACAATGCCATCCTCCAGGCCAATATTTTCCAAGTAGTTTTCAGGATGAATGCCCCAAGAAGAGACAAGAAATACTCCAAATGAATTCCCTTTCATCATCTAACTTGCAGATATACTGTTTATGTAGGCTTGGGTTAAAGCACCTCCAATAGCTACAGGCAGAGATTTTAGTCCAGGGTCTGCCTCAAGACTTAACAGGCAGCACACTTAAAGGCTTGTATTGAGATGGTTCTCCCTTCCCATTGCCCTGCAGACCCACCCAGCACAACAACTCTGCTCATGGGACTCCCACGAGCCATAGACCCCATCAGCACCACCCACAGCCAGGGTATGGCACAGCATTCCTCCCTTGGCCAGGACATGACATAACCACAAAGCAGCAGGTGATGGCATCAGCAGAGAGTACCTCTCTCAGCACATCATCACAAGAGCACTTCTGAGATGCAAAGTTCATTTAAGCCAGTAGTTGAAGAAGCCCATATGTTTCAGTGCAACTCTGCCAGTTGCAAGTAAAACATCAAGTTTGTGATATGAATAATTATGTAGCAAAAAAATCTTCAGTACAGACTCAGTAAGTTAAGCAAACAAAAATACTTGCTTTTAGGAGGACTGATGAAAAAGCATCTTAAAATAATGAATGCCAGTAACAAATATGTACACAGCAGGTGTACTATTCAATCACTTACTACCAAAGTAAAACCAAGGAAAAACAAAGTACATGATAAAAATGTTGCTGGGATCAGAGAAAATAATAAACAAATAGGACCTTCACTAGGACTCTTATTACAGACCAAAAATACTGCTTCAGGGCACTTGGATAAGTGACAAATCCAATCTGAAAGGGTGATGGGCTGTGAGAGCAACAAATAATCCCAAGATGCTGACATTTTTTTACCACCCCTCAAAGAATCATTGCTTGGGTGAGGGTCAAGTTGATGAACATCCTAATATGTGCCAAATTTGCAACAGACTCTGTATCAAGCACAGATCCTAATGCTAGGAAAAAACTGCTACTGTAGGGCCAGAGAAATTGATTCTACATCTGAACTTGTAAAACTTTCAGATGCATATACAGGTATCCAGAAGAATGGCTGATTTGTGCTTTAAAACATGAGGAAGGAAAGAAATGCTTGTGATAAAACTAGAATCAGGCAGAAATGAGAAAAAACATCAGGTGAATATTTGAAACATCCTTATAAATATCAGCTTAGGCATGGAAGAGTCTGGCAGGATCTGCAGAAGAGTGTGGCAGAGCTCCAGGAGACACTGATAGAGCATATTAGGGTTTCGACTTCAGGTTAATTTCCACATTACAGGGTGACTAGAGGGTCATGGGCATGGGTTGCCGAAAGCTTAAATGAATCAGTGTAATTGTGGATGGAAAAGCATCCATCTCATCTCCTATTCCAGGAGAGATGGTGGAGCCAGATTTGGGGTCAATTCCCTCAATACTGGGGGGAGTCTTCTGTGGTTACTGCACCCCAGTAGCACGAGCCCAGAGCAGAAGCTCCAACACAGGGCATGCCTCAGATGGGAATGGCTCAGCCTCCTCTCGCTCCTGACACAACAATCCTGCACAGGCACCACCACATCGGCTTTTCTCCAAAGGGACCCCATCTCCCAGCCGTGCAGAAGCACCACTGCACCCGATTACTGTGATGGTCTCTAGCGATAAGTGGGCTTTTGTGCTTTTCCTCACTTCCCCCCTTTCAAAGGGCAAATTAATCCAGGTCCAGAACTAAACTAAGAAAGTGATTCCAGCAGAAATGAGAAGCAGCCACTTTGTGAAAAAGGTTTCTTTGGGTTTTCCTTTTGGTGCTCCACAATTTCCTGCTGCCAGAGTTACAACAGCAGTAAGACAACACAGGAGCCAAGCACAACTTCCATGTAGCCATAACTTTAAAAAAAATAACAAGCAAGAATTAATATTAGTTTGAAGGTATGTTTCAAAACTCCCTGTCTAATGGTACTAATTATTTCTCTTTGACTCATTTTTATTTCTTGCTGGAGACTTTTGCAATTTGTAGGTTGGGGCTGAGAAAAATAAGCAGGTGTGAAGATGCTCCTTTGTTTTGGGAGCATCTGGAACAACCTGCTGGGGAGTGCAGTGCTGCTTCAGTGCATTCAAGACTGGCCTGGGACTATGTGAATCACGGGTTTGAAGTCACATTGGCATCCAGTATGCTTTAGTCACACATCCCCACACCCCACCAAGCACTGGTTTTGCCGTCCTGCATCCTCCTTTTCTTTCGCTCAGTTGATTGGCCCCAGAAGCATGTGGTCACAAGTGCAATATCTATCCTTTCCGTCTGGAAAACTCCCTCCCCATTCTGATCTAGCTTTAATAGGAACATTTTCAGGCTCCTTCAATCTCATTTCCAAAACATCCAAGTGTTCTTACTTTGCCAAGCTGTCCTGTTCAGCCTTACCACTTTGTTTACCAGCTTAAAGCTCTTGACACTTGTCATCTACTGGCCAAGGTCTAGCAGTCCATTTTTTGGGAAAAGAAAATAAAGCCTCAAATTCACAGCAAGAGAAATGAAAGCAGCTCATAGCACGACTTTCTTCATTTCAAGTCATGCAGAAAGGTGCAGCTCATAAAAAGCAGTGCCCAGGTATTTTGACTGCTTCAGTGTCACTACTGACAGCCCCAACAGCAGCGGGGCGTGTCAGATGCTCAGCAGCTACTCTCCTTCCACCTACACCTTCTCTGGCTGACAGCCAATAATCAGGATTGTGAAGGCATTTGAAAGGAAAATGCCACGTGAAGACGGACCTGAATCCAAGACAACTGGTGGGAAATTCATCCTACCTACACAGTGCCTATAAGCCCATGCAGGGAGATTAGCCTCAGCCTCAGGACCACAGGAGGTGTCTTGATAAGAGAGCCTGAACTTTTCTAAACTGCTTTTTCCAAGCATATTCACTGCTCTGAGATGTTACCTTTCCAACTAATCTCACTTCTGTTTTTAGAGCATCCCATCTCCATTCTATGGAAGGAGCACTGGAGAAAAGCAAAAACTGCAAACACATGAGAAAGTCACAGGAATATTTAGATAAAACACTGAGATGACACCAAGTTCCACAGGCAGCAGTGGGCCAGATTTTCCAGGCACACATCTGCTGCCTCATGTAATCTGCACATCTCTTGACACTTTTTGTATGTGCCTCGGGTTTGCAAACAAAATCCCAAATTGCACAAAATCTGAGTATATTCAATCTTCTCCTAAAACAGCAGCTGGCTGTCATCTCCCTTCTCACCTGCACATTTCAGGTATATTTACACCATGTAGCCAACCACTCCATTGTACATGCCATACATCCCATCTATGCATGCTGAGTTCAAGGGCCAGCTACAGCCTCAGCTGGATCCCTCCTGCAAATAAACCCTATTTTGCATCATCTCTGCAGCATGCTGGAATGTTACAATTACCCGTCAATTACTTCCAGTTTTCCAATAAGTAAAACTGTGGGAATTTGCAGATCCAGCCGCTTCCTTCTAGAAACAATGGTTGACGTGCCTGGTGAAACACCAGGAGACACTTGATGTCTACTTATTTATCCCTGTTTTATTAACTTTTAAAACAAAATACTATTTTATAATCATGCAAACTAAAAGCACTTCACTACAGAGTATATTTGTCATGAATGTTGGAGAAATGACCTATTTGAAGTGAATCAAATTACAAACTCACATAACTCAATTTTCAAGATCTCTCCTGTGCATACTAAGCAGAAATGAAAGAAAATGTAGACGTGTTCAAGACAAAAAATAAACACTTGTAATACCAGGAAACATGACTTTTTGGAGTAATAAATACATGTCAAGCAAGAACAACATTTCAAGGAATCAAATTTAATTCCCACTGTTTGGAATTTGCTGTATCTTAGAATATGTTAGAGAAATAGATGCTTTCAAGTCTGGTCTGTGCATAGCAATCATAAGCAAATCAGCATGTGATTACCCAAGGAAGAAAAATAATTTTAGAGTCATAGTGTACTAGACTTGAGATTGAATTATGCATTCTTTTCTTAATCATCTCAATTCCTTGAAGAAATCACTTATACAAAAGTGAATGGTTTCTGCACTGCAGTGGACTTGACATATCCAGAAAAAGAAGACTGTAAATGCTCTTTTGAAGCAGGATCTTAAATGGCATGAGCATTATATATATATATATATATAAAAAAATATCTATTTTTATATATATATATAACTGCACTACAGTTTTCACATGTACTTAAAAAGCATAAAAAAACTATAAAACTGTTTTCCGAAATCACGAGGTTTAAACCATTCAGACACCAAGAGATGCAAACAGGCAATTAGTAAAATTTTCAAAAAGCATTTCAAAATTATGGTTCAAACTCATTTTGGTTTTTTGCTCCCCCTCCCTTGGAGTAGCTATTTCAGATCCTTGCTACTGCAATGGATGGGAAACCTCTCTCATTTCCAGCTTAGTTAATGGCTACACTGAAGTTTTTTATCTTGGGATGATGTGTTGTTTAATTTTTCCTTGCATGCCATTTTCCGCCCCCTGAGCTTTCCTGGCCTCCACAGGGCTCTGGAATCTCTCTTCTCCTCTGCTGAGCTCCCATTCCCAGCAGTTGCCATGGCCCCATCCACATCAGCTCTGGCCAAATGCATTCCTCCTGCACACCACAGGAAAGTTCTGGAGCCCCAGACTGGTGCTGAACTGCAATCTGCGATAAATGAAGGGAATCCCCGTGAAGCTGGGCAAGCCCCAGCCCCCGAGTGCCGAACCGCCGCGAGCCAGCCGGGGTTACCTGAAGGGGTAGGCAAAGGCTATGTCAATGCTGAGGTCACTCTCTGACTTGTTTGCACAGTCCACACTGAGGCGCAGCTCTCCAGAGTACCCACCGCATGTTGCAAATGCAAAGATTGCAAAAAGCTGTCAAAAACAAACAACATTTTTATTTTATTTCGTTTCAGCAATCACCACAAGCAGATCCATGCAGTAGCTCTTGCTGCAGCACCAGCCCCCTCGGGTCAGGTTATGCATCACTCCTTGCATTTAAAGCGTTGCCATACATTATTCTTGTACCCTTCCCAAAAGCAAGTGCAAAGAACCATGAAACATGAAGCTCTGTTGCCATACAGACAGACACATCACCATTTGTCCATGCCAGGCATCTCAGCTCTTCCCTCCTGTCTTGAACCCCATTTGGGATTCCCAACCCAGGCAGTTACTTAAATCACCCCACTGACAGGTGAGATTGGACAAGAAGAGAAGGATGAATATTAACTGAGCATAATGAGTCAGTCTTAACCCAAACAAAACACTGGCAGAAGTATTTAAAAGGTGCAACCAGAAGAAGCAGTAGCAGACCAAGCCAGTTCACATGGCCGCCATCCCATTATGTAGCAAAACACAGAACTGAGCTGCCCCTGTCCCAGGTCATGTATGACTTACAAAAAAACCACAGTATTTTTTAAATTACATTTCTTAAATTACTACCATAATCCAAAGTGGACATAGAGGTGAAGTAAACTGACTGCAATGCAGAAAGGAATTCCAGGCTTCGGCTAAAATCAGGCAAACTGGAAAGGAACAAAGGGCTTGGGTGGTTCTGATGCAAACCCATATCACATCTTAATCTTCCATGAGAAAAACAATGAAGGAGGGAGTATGCAGGGCAGAGACACACCAGCTTTTATATCAAGGGTTCAAAGAAAGGAATTGGAAGCAGCCATACGTGTCTTAAAACATCATTGTCTTAAAACATCATTGACTTAGGCTTCCTTGGAAGACTCTAAGCAGAAGTGGGGACAGTTTATTTATGGAGTTGTAATTTAAATTAAAGGACAGGTTAGATTTTGGTGATTGCAGCACTGAAGTAATTCCATTAGCTTTAACAGAGTTACTGTGAGATCTACAAAGGGGCAGATATGGGAAATGGCAAGCAAATGCCCAATCCCAGCCACAATTAAATAAGCTAAAATCAGTGACCCAGAGGAAACAAAGAGCGCACACATCTGGGAAAGAAACCATGTTTTTGGACACTGAAAAATTATGCAGCAAGCAGATATAATGACAAAATAATGGACTGAAAATATAATAAATAGAAAAACTGGATCTTCTCTTGCTGCACAAGGCTTTGCAAAACGTGCCATTAATCTTAGTTCTCCCAATTTGCAGCCTAAGCAAAGCCCTGAGTTTCACTCAGCCTCCTTGGAATTCAGCTTTGCACGTGCACCTTTTCCCCAGAGAGAGACAGAATATACGGGGTGACACCTGAGCACTGGGGCAGGGAGACCCTCCCTGGCTGCAGAGTGATGTGCTGAGCATGATGGAGCACAGAGAATAACAGGAGAACAATGCAAGTTTCCACCCTCACTTCCAATGTGATCAGGGCATATCATATATGGAGGATAGATATGCAAAGGTATTTAGGTACCTAATGACAAGAAAAGTTAATAAAAACTTTGATTGACTCAATTCTTCTTGCTGAGCTCACTGCAACAGAGGAAAGCTGAACTTCACTATTAATTGACTTGTTAAATATGTGCCACAAAATAAATGTTTTCACTACAACTTAAATAGTGTTCCTTCATCCTAAATGAGACATTTCCTCTGTACACACAAGAAGTTTCTGGCCTTACGTATAGCACAACACTGAAAATCAGCATTAATCACCTCAGGTTAATTTGTGAGTTGATGTCAGAAAACAACATATTAAGGAGAACAGGAGAGAAAGCTGACCTGCTTTCTAGCCTAATTAACAGAGTTGCAAATGCAAATGTTTTGCAGGTACATAGAGAGGCACAAAGATTAACAGTGATATAAAAAGAGGGAACTTGAAAGCCTGCGGTGTGAGACAGACCTGCCATAAAGGAAGAGCCATCACCTCTCAGCTACCACTCTCAGCATGGGGACAAGCAGAGGAAAGAGGTGCAATTGAAATGCATCTCCTTTAATCATGCATTGGAAATCAGCGTAATGGGTGTCATCATGTTTTTTCACCAAGGGTACAGAGCCATGCCCAGAAACACAGCTCAGGCTGTTCCTTCCCAGGAAGTATCTCCTCCAGAATTCCCAGTTTTTCCTCTCCCCTACTGAGAGCATCTCTGACAGCAGATCAAGGCTCAGGCACCTGGAGCCTTGGTCCTTCAGATAGTTCAGATCCAGCCTTTACTCACCTGTTAGCCCCACAACCAGCTCTTAATCAGAAGCTTTTCAGCAAAACCCTCCAGGCACAACCACTAGCTCCCACCCTTACCTAGCACACGCTCTGCTCCAAGCACCAGGCAGCATCCACAACGCAGGTGGGAAAAGGAAAAGGACCATGCTGGAGATTTTGCTACCAAACTTCAGCAGTGCCTCAGCCAACCCAATCTTGGCTCCCTGCTGTGGCTGGATCAGATGCTGCTGATGGCTGGGATCACCCAGCTGCCAGTAATGCCCAGCCAGTCCCCACAGCTGCATGCTGAGGACATAAAGCACCTTTTGGAAGCGTATTTACAGTTTCCATCAAGCAAGTGCAGACTGAGAGCTGTAAATCAATGGTATTTCCCTGGGGTATCTTGGCCAAGTAGCAGCATAACTCTCCTTCTCCTCCTACCTCTGCATTTCCCCTTCCCTCCCCCCACTATGAGTTGTGCTGGTTTATGTTGCCAGAGGAGCGCCCGGTGCAATAACCCAAGAATTACTCGCTGGTTTTTTTGTGCACACTCTGTGGCCTTTTCAGGAATGCTGTAAACACCACTGTATTTTATTACAGCAGGATTTGTGTAAATGGCAGTTGTAAACCCCATAATGGGAGCTTTATGAGCCAGATTCAATAAAATCTCCATCTGTGAGATAATTTTATTGAACCTAGCTGCTCTGAAATGGAAAAGTTTATGGAGAAAGGGAAGTGTTTCCCTATGTTCCTATTTACTCTTTGCCTATAAATCCACATTCAGCACTAGTCCTACCTGCAGTGTGCATGCATCCTGCTTCTCCCCTTCACACGAGATGAATCTCCCCACACGCAGTTACCTCTGGTTATCACACGGCTGCTGCCTCCCAAGGCTCAGGCCTGACAGCCAGTCCTGTGCTTGGCCTCCCTGGAGCGGGAGTGGGAGAAACACAGTGCCCTTGAGGCAACAAATCCTCGCTGCCTTGGCTGTGCCAGGCTACTCCTGCCCACAGGTGTGGGGGCAGGGCAAACCCTGCTTTCTCCTGTGCTCCCCATCCCTCCTGCAGCTGCAGCTATTGCCTTGCCATTGTGATACAGTGGGGAGGCTGGTGCCTTCGTATGTGCCTGGACCCTTGCAGGGAAATGGTAAATGTCTGTCCCCAGCCTGCATCAGTGGTCCACATTCCATGTCGCGTAACACACCAAGCATCCCACTAGTTCAGTGTGTGCTCTGGAAGCAGTTGCCAACTGTGGATACTGAAAAAGCTTCAGCAGAAATTTCTTCAGCTCTCTGTAGCATTTTGTGAGAGTTCTGTCTTTCCCATGCAAACTATCTCAGACTACGTTATGGTTTTGTAAACTTCTTGCACCTGCAGGATGTTTGCCTGATTGTTATGGTTTTGACTAGGAAAATATTTAGAAATGGGTGTCTTAGAATTTGACCAGTCCCCTCAAGGGATGGATGGCCAGACGGCCAATTGCCTTATGCCACTTAACACACCTTTTGCGAACTAGTATATAAAACCCTTGGAAATTATTAAAGTTGCTTCCTTTCATCTCTGATCCTGGGATTCTGCGTTTTTCTTATTTCGCCGTTCAGGCTCAGCCGCGACAGCCAATCCACCTGATGAGGCCACAGACCGAAGGGAGGGAGACAAAAGAACATTATTTGTGCTCCTCAGCACAGACTGGAGCAATGCCCATCTCACATGTCCAGTCTAGCCTGGTTGGAAGATCATCCTTCTTCCTCATGGTCTCAGACACTACGCTGACAAGGCACTAAGTTTCTGTAGAGTGATTAACACCATTCCCAGATCCTGTTATTGGTGATATTCCCTCTTTGACCTCCAGCCTTGGCCCAGACTATTGGTTGATTTTTGTAAGGAAGTATCATCCCACAGTGTAACTTAACCAACAGAAATTATATTTATTATGGTACTGTGCAACAATAAACCAGCCTTCCCTGTGAAATAATGAGATAAGCATGTTTTAAAGACCAGTTGGCTCCTTAGCACTTTGAGAAAAAATAGCAATGCAATAGGCAGCAGAACACAACACTGCTTCTCACACCAGCGCAGGGCAGGGAAAGGTTCATCACATGATTTGTGGGATTACCCTCCTCCTTCTGATGCCAGGTTTCAATGCAATGGCAGTGAACCTGTAATTCAGCATTCAGGTGCTGTCATTTATCCAGGCTCAAGGCTGGTTCCTTCGTTTCCCAACCCAGTGGCTGGGGGCTTGGGGTGTGTGATGCCCTAAGGGAGCCCAAGTCCCAGCTGTGAATTAAACAGTTGGTAGTGCCTCAGCATGTGACCCTGGACACCACTCATCCTGCCGTGGAAGGGAAAAATGGGATGATTTCCTGTCGCTTCTCCCTGTTTGGCTTTCAGACAATTCCCCTCAAAATGCCTGCTGAGCAACAGGCTCACTCTGCACATCAGGAGAAGACAGAACAGTTTCTGACAAGACAAGTTAAAAGGCTTATGTGACACATGTTACAGCTAAAACATCCCGGTAGGAAGATAAAATTGATGAAACTTCTATATAAACCACTTGCTTTTTCTGGGAGCACGTCTGCCCTGTACAGCAGCCTGTGGCAACTTGCTAGCTGACAGGATGGAGCCATGCTGGGGATGCACCCCAAAACTATCCTGCTGCAGAGGAGAGTATCTGCTCTGCCTGAGGGCTCCTTGGTGGGTCCTCCAGGAGGGCAAGATCTTAAAAAGAAAGTGTTAGTCCTGCCTGGAGCTGTGGTGGCCAGAAACAGGCTGTAAGGGACACAGTTAGCTATGTGGTTTGGTCTCCAATGCTTTCTCTTGGCACTGAGGAAGGAAAATGGGAATGAACCTGCTGGACACTTTCCCAAAGAGGTCCCCCCAGCCCCCTACTCCTGCCCTAACACTGGAAAGCTGAGGGGAACTCCTGACACTTTTAAAGAGCAACCCGAAATATTCAAAACGCCTACGCTATTGTTAGTCATTTTACATGTTCAGAGTGTTTTAAAAGGAGACCTATTTTTCTGGCATCATTTCTGGATCTGAGACCTCCCTTTCTCCACATCACCATAACAGAGAGACTGCAAAACCTTTGCCAAATGCTCAATTGCCTTACACTTCCTGCTGCTCGCTGTGGCCAAGAGCGTGCGTGGAGCGAGAAGAGAGCACGTTGCTCTGAGGGCTCTGGAGACGCCACCCCGCAGCCAGCATCGCTTACCCAGCAGAGTGTCTCGTTAAACTGAGATCATTTATTTATAGGGCAGAACCAGTAACTGAACGTTATTATTAAGGCTGTAAAGGGAAGGTTCGAATGCACTAAATGACTGTACAGGAAACATTTACTGCAGAATTGATGGCCCAAAATATGTCACCAGTGAAGGATTAGGAAGCATTCTCTCCTCTGGGTCTCTGCCTGTTTCTTTTTTAAAATCTGGCATTTTTCCTGCATGGATCTGAGCTGCAGACTTCTGGAATCACTTCTCCTACATACAAGCCTTTGTGCACTGGAGATTATCAGATTATTGACTTTGGGATTACTAATTATATCAACTTGACTGGTTGATGAATTGGAGGTGGATGACATCACAGCCGACACAGAGCTGGGGGAGGGCAGGGGGGAGGGGGGAGACAACTAGCTGAAGTCATTTTCCTTCAACAGCTATACAGGGAGAAAGCTGAAATATATTCTGCTCCTGCTGAGAAACAAACCCTAAAGCCACACAGTTCACTGATTGCTGGGATTTAGTGTCTCCACCTTATAAATAAACAGCAGCATTGCTAAGAAGGCTCCTGTGCCAGCCCGGCCCTGGTTTGCATGGAGTGAAAACCCCAGGGATGAGGGAGCAACTCGGAGTTTGGGCATGAAGAACTACATATGCCACTGTCATCCACCTGGAGGAGACCAGTCTGCTCCACAACTTCCCTACAGGGCGGTAGGGTCTTCATGGGGCAGCAGCAAACCTCTGTCTGGCATTTTAGAGCACCCACAAAAGGCAGCCCTTGATGCCACGAGCTGGATGGAAAGACCTGACCCCAGAGCAGGCAGGAACCCCACAGCATCCTCTGTTTAAAGCACAGCACTTCATTTAATGCTTAGCATTTTTTTAAATGAAAAAAACCCAACTTGATCTGATTCCTAATGGAAAGATCTATGGAAATGAAATTGGGGTATTTTTAGTGAGTAAAGATCATGTTATAATAATTTGGTTACACAATACTTTAATCCCAAGGAGACAATTTTCTTTTTCTTCGAAGAAGACCTTTATCTTTTTCATTTATCTTCTATTGATTATTCTAAAAATCCTATTTAGCTCCACCAAATAATGGTATGGTAGTCTTTTCTCATTATATTTTAATAGAATAAAGCCCAACTGTATATGAGAGGATTAGATAACGGTTCGTTGGGGTAAAGAACACTGTTCCTCCAGATGGCCAGACAGAATCTGTGTAATGCCTTTCCTATTTATTAAGTTCAAATGTAATGCAAGCTGTTTCATCCAGTATTTAATGGGGCAGCCACAAAGTTGAAAGCTAATGCTAAGGTTGACAGCATGCATGGAAGAGTTAACAGGCAGAAAATAGAGACACATTTATAGCATCTCCTCTTGGACTCGGTGAAAAGCTGTCAGAGTACAAAGGTACTTACACAAGTTGGGCAGAGCTGCCAAGCTCTCCCAGCCCTTCTAACCATTAGTCAAAGGCTCGAGGTAAACATTTACAAGGACCTGAGGTTTTTAAAATTTATTGTATAAATTGCTTTCAGCACATGGACATTGACACATTGGTGATGAGTCTTCCATGAAACAAAAGACACCAACAGGTGCTGCAGACAGGCTTAGGAGTACCTGTGGTAATTACTGGGTGTACATGTCTTCATTTGGGATGTATCACAGACATACCTACAGCCTGCAGCCCTTTTCCGCTCTGGCCGTAGAACAGCCTGGAAGTTATGGCTCTCCCTCTGAAGCCTCCACAACTTCCCCTTTGTGCCCTCTTCGTTTAAGAACGTGAGAGCACAAGTTGGACAGACATGTTTTGATTTGTACATATAATCCCTGAATGACTCATGCTGTGACATATGTCACTGCAGCAGAGATGTGCTCCTTTTTGGGCCTGAGAGCTTTTCTAGTCCTAGACTTCCAGCAAAAAAAAACAAAAACAAAACCGCAGTGGTCTCTACCAGGATCCACATTGTGACAGTGCCCAGAGCATCACAAGTGCCCAGAGTCCTGGAGAGCAGCCACTCCCAGGCTGTGTCCCCTTCCTCTTGTCTCATGAGCTGATTTGGCACCAACCACATGTGACCACTCTAGGCAAAACCATGGAAAGCCATGGTGAGGTACAAGAGAGCTTTTCTAATAGGTTAAGTCAATTCTCATTTTACTAATAGGTAATGTGCAACGACCCAGCAAACACTCAGGTTAATGCATAAACGTAACTCTGTTTCTGCTCCCCCCAGAAAACAACAGGTTTTGTGCAGACTTTACAGCCTGATTATATGGGATTTATTGTGTAACAAGTGTAAATATTTAATTATAAAATAAAAAAGGTTAGGTGGCTGCTCGTTTCCTCTTTTGCTTGGTGGGTTTAAAAGCATCTGGGCTTAAAATGGCCCATAATGTAATATAAATGCATAGAGAGCACGATCCAAGTTATTACTAAGTAGGATTTATTCCCTGTAATAATCACAGTGATTTACATTATTGCTGGGTGACATGCACACATGGGAAGCAATCTGTGAAGGGGAAATGCCCCTGAACTTAATGTCTTTAAATCCCTGATGGTCAATACAGGCACAGGGGCTCAACTACAACCAAGACTACACCACACCCCCTCCACTGCAGCACTGGATGGCAGGGGACCACAAACTCAGCTTGCAATAGAAGTGTCATACACAGAGTACACACCATCTTCCCTGGGCTGGGGCTGGGACAAGGCGCCTCTCCCAGCCAGGGAGCTCTGGTGACAGACGCACACAGTGGAACCGAGAGGCTGGAGCACTCCTCTGACCAGAAAATGCTCTGACAGCTGGGTCCCTGCAGTGTGGCACAACGAGGGGGCTGCAACCAAACCTTCCCTGGGTCAGCACTGATGGAAAATTATTATTACAAGAAAGGCTCTTGTCCTTCAATCATGCTGTATTATTTATGACCTAATGATTGCCCATTGACTAAGAGGGATTATACATTCCTGAAGATGTTTCTGGGTAAATGAAAGGGCATTAACCTCATTATTATCATGTCCATGTTCATCAGAGGCCATTAGTAGCTTCCTCTCCGCCCCCTAGGCTCTGGTGTAACTATCTGGTATAATCTGCTACCTCTCCACTGGCTGTCCCACACGCCTGCACTGGCTCTGTCTCCAAACATGGGGCCCATTGCCTCATCTCAAACCAGTTTTGGATAGAAGAATCCACTGGAGCTAACTTTGACCTCAATACCCACCTCTGTGCAAAAGGCTGAAATAAGAATTTGCTCCTGGCTAAATATCAGCCCACATGGTAAAAATAATTTATTTTTTAATAATTAAGATGATGGGCTATAAATTAACATTTGCTTTGCTGAGCTCTGGGAATTTATGGGGAACATTTTGAGCAAGAAACATTTTTAAAATTAAAACCTCCCTCTCCTTTTCTGCCATTCCTCTCATACTCTGTCCCCAGAGATGGTATCGCTCTCCTTCCCACACTTAAATCATAAAAAGCAACACCTAAACACAACACATTTAGGAAACACTAACAACACTGTCCTTATCTCACTAGCTCTGAAACACTTCATCTGGACAGGTTATCCTGTTCCCTTGCATCCTCCCCGTTCCTGTGCTGCTCCACACCTCTTGCCTGTCTCCTTTTTTTTCAATACCCCTTCATTCACATTCCCTGAAATCTGCAGCCATACCTGCTTCCAAACACAGAGAAAAATCTTTTCAAAAATCTCGCCTGAATGTTCTCCATTTCCTTCATGGTTCAAAATACTTAATTCTGAGACAACCAGTCATCCTTCCCTTTCTCTCAGCTGCCAGCCGCTGCTGCAAATCTTCTGTGCTACTTCCCAATGTACTTCAAATCCTCCCAGATCCCGGAAAAAAAAACAGGCACTTGTACAAAACCAATAATGCATCAATATGTTTTTGGCTGTTGCAATCTTTACATCTGCACTGCTGGAGATGATTATCCAGCTTTTTTTTTTCAATCTGTAGACTCTGGCCTGTGGAATAAAGCCAGGTCCACTAAAACAAGGAAGAAGAGAAAACACAAGCAGAATGGAAAAAGCAATTGAACATGCTATAAACTCAGAATCAGGTGCAAGCTAATTATGGCCATGCTCACTGATAAGATAAGGACACAGTGAGGGAGACAGACTTATTAATTATTTGTGTTATGGTAGCACTTAGAAGCCCCAATCCTTTATCTGGGACTAGCTGTACTATACACGGCAAACACTCAGATGTATCTTTGGGTAATGGTACAGAGTTCTAAGGAAAATGTGCACATGCTCTCTTCCTTTGCCTTCAGCAGTTTCTGGTTTGTTAATGCTTTTAAAGGAACCCGAGTCCCGCATCAGTCTCATTCTGAGCAGCTCACAGGATGGTCTCATGGGTCAAAGAACAAATAATTCAGCATGAAGGCAGGCTGCACTCAGGGCTGAATTGAGCAAACTCCAGGAAACCGCTCAAAGTGGGCATGAGCTGCATCCATCGCCATCCACATCCCCTGGTATGGGGGACAGAACACTCACTGTTGCCAACAGAGATGTTTCATTCTCATTGACTCTGTGCAACTTTGATTGCTTTTCTAATTAAGACACATTTTATGGTAATCTACCAAGACCCTTAGACTAAATCACTCACTGTATTTGTTGTTAGTGCTCATATGTTTACAGCTTTACAGCCTGCTGCAGCATATTTGCTTTGCCACAGTGCCGGAGAGTTTCGGGGACAGATGAGCTGCTGCACAGCCATTTGGGGGCACAGGGCTCTCCCACCCATCCAGCCTGTGCACGGACAGATGGACAGACAGCCCTGACACACACCCAGCAGTTTGGAAAACAGAGGAGAGGGAAGGCACAGCACTACAGATACCCCATGCTGATCACCTGTCTCTTCCTCTGTCTCTACAGACAGGCTTAGCACATCTTTTTCATTTTCTTTCTTTGCCTTCTTTTTTTCCCCTCCAGAATAAGAGGTGGCATATGACAGGAGAGGATGGCTGAAGAGTTTCACAGTACTGTCATGTCTCTGGCCCCAGAGCTCATTTACCAAAGAGTTTCACTGCAGGTGCAAGGGCTCTTTGCAACCTTTTGGTCACATCTGCAAACTAAGGACAGGCAGAGCCAGACCCTCCATCTGCACTGGACACTGAAGTAAATAAAGGCTGAGCAAGCTCCACGGTTCTAGGGGGGGGGTGTCCCCAGACCCAACCTCACCTGCAGCCCAGACACACCCATGGGCCCTTCCAGCTTCTTCAGGGCTCACAGTGCCACCACATGCACAGCGAGGAGCTACACGTCCCCGTGGGCTCTCCAGCAACCCTGCCTCCTGTGTACGGACCCACGGTTGCAGTGCTGGCAGGCAGCAGCTTCATCTCTTCATCTCACATCAGGCTGCCCACGCTGGCTCTGGATGAAGGAGCAGGGATGCACCGAACAGGAACGCGGCCCTTTCCTGTTCCCAGTCCATGGCACTGCACCCAAATGCCTGCATCCTGCAGTGGTACCTAAAGCTCAGGAGGGACCCGGAGACCCCAGTTCTGCTCAGACCAGCTGGGCTGAGTCTCCAGCCCACCACGCACAAATGAGTGGAATTCACAAGGGTGATACGCTAATGTTTGAAACGACTTGTGCTCATCTTGCTGAGGGAAAGAGAGCCCACAAGCAAAATCAGGAAAAACCAAACTCCACGTTAGGCTGTCATCTACCATCCTACATTCATGGAAAAATGGTAACATAATTCTACAGGAACTCTTAATCAAGAGTAACATGAAGAATAAAGTGCCACTTGCCATCACCAGCACTGATGTGCTGCTACCCAATATCAATACAAATATCTTTCCCCCTGTAGAGTTTCTATTGATGTGAAGAGGATCAACAGAGGTGAGGAAAGTACTCATTAAGTCTTCCAAGGACTCGGCTAAAAAAAGAGTATCGGACATTCAGGAGGACCCAGATATTTAAGAAATCAATTTTTTAAAGAGTTTATGGAATTTCTCTAGGACTTGTTTGAGCTGCTAGAGGAGCAGCATCCAAGGAAATGAAGCTCCTGAGATCCAAACACCCCTAAAATAATGTTCCAGCCCCCTTTCAAACCCTGATGCACCTGCTAGCAGGGGACAGTGACACCTCCATCCCACTGGCACAAATCTCACATTTTCAGTCCCAAGGCTTGCAAAGCACCATGCTGTGAACCTGTCCCCAAAGCTGCACCAAGCCCTGGTTTGCATATCAGCCTGAAGTCATCTTGAAGAGTGGGTATCACACTCCTGGGGAGGTGATGGAGGCTGTTCCAAGGTCTGAGAGCTGAGTGGTGGTTGGTGGTACTGGGCTGGAGAGCAGCTACCCCCAGACCCGCTACCACCGACTAGCTGGAGATGAAGGATCACCACACGTTGCAGCATGAGGATGGGCAAAAGGAGAGACACAAAACCCCATGAACACTGAAGACTTCTGTATGTATGACACGATGAGCAGGGCAAGCTCGCCTGTCCCTCTGAGTTTGTGTCAGCCGTACTCTGTAGAGATGTAGGGCTGACGGGATCATTTCTGCTCAGCCAAAAGCTCCTCTGCCAAGAGAAAGTCTTGCAGCAATGGACTTAACCACATTTTCACTTTGTGCCTTAAGTCCCTTGGCTGCTGGCAACCTGCCCTCAGGGACAGAGATGAGACTTGCCCCTGCCTGCAGGCAAATCAGCCATTTCAAGGCACTTTTCCTGCTTCAAAGCTATTAGGATGACATCAGCTGCCTTCCTTAATAAACCACAACCTGGCTTCAGGGCAGTCTGGCACCCCTGCTATGATGAGTTACGTGGCACAGAAAAACCAGGCCTTTAATTTTGAAGGGTAGGAGCAGGAACTGTGCTTTTCAGTTCATACTACCCAGTCCCCTCCCCTCCTGGATCACCCAAACACATTCTCTGACCATCGCCCTGCTCACCTGGAGGACACTGCATTGAGGGCTGAGCAAAGTTAGAAATGCCCAACACTGTCCTCAGGCAAGCAGAATTATGCTTAGAAAGTGTGTGAGATGTGCACTGCTCAGACACCCACAGCCTCCACACCTGAGGAGCTAAAGGACTGTGAAAAAGACAATTATTGTTATGTACCTTGTTCTCTAACACGGTGGCACATGGCATTTTATGTACCATGTTTTCTGTGTCAAGCACACGCATTCAAGCTATGCAGCTGCTCTAAATATATATGGTCCTTATGAAACAGTAATCACAAAAACACCAGAAAGCCTCTGAACTGAGTGCCTATTAACTACATTTTCAGGAACAAAGCACCTGGGCTCGCCTGTGGAATGCCCTGGCTGCCTGTGGAATGTGGTGCACCAGCATCAGTTCAACCCAGCCAGGGCACAGACCCAGCAGAGCCTGTGAGCCGCTGCTGAGGGGCATACCACCAAATATTCCCATCAGCTGCTCTTCAGGCAGGTGAGAAGGCAAGTCAACTATTACCTTAAAAAAAAAATTGGGGGGGGGAGGGGGGGAGCGGGAAGACATTTAAGCTGTCCAAAAGCAGCTTAAAATGACTAAGCAGTTATCGCCAATCTGAAATTTCTCTCAGATTTTAGAAGAGCTTAGCTTGGGATTCCAGACACAACATCCTTACCTTCTCCTGTGGGTTTAATAAACTCAGTTACAGCCTCCTAACATCTTATTAAAGTACACTTCATATATCTATTAGCATCCCCTGGTATCATGAGAGTAGCAGACTATTCTAGGTTTAATCTGTTGATTTTCTGAGCAGATATATACTCAAAGATGTTCTCATAGCAGCTCCAACTTGTGCTACAGCTGAAGTTCTTAAAGGCTTCTGGAGCACCAAAGCTATCGACTCCCATGGATATGGTTCAAGTATGAGAGAATTAAAGTGTCAATAAATTAATCAATACAATGCTGCAAACTCAAGTATTAGGTAGTCTGTAAGTATTAAAGCTATACATCTTGTTTTCCTCAGCCTACTATTACAGTCCCTGACTGGAGCTGCCTGGAAAGCTCACCAGGAGCTCTGATGGGGAGAGAGAAATAACTGCACCTCACAGGTAACAAGGAGGTCTCCAAGTTAACCAAGAGGGATGAGGAATGAGGCTGCTGAGCTGTAAAAGCAAAGGCAGGGAGCAGAAAGTCAGAGCAACAGTCTATTGACCTGTATTAATGATGTTACACTCTGAAAAGTAAGCTATTTTCTTAATTAAAGATTTTCTTTATTTCATTAACACATTTTGATGAGGAGCATGTTGCTGCCAAGCTGTCATACTTCAGATTGATCTAAGGTAATAGGTAGTCAAATTTCATACTTCAGCTTGATCAATATTAAACAGCTCTTGCTGATTTTTTTTATATCAAATATTGCTGCATTATTTTGGAGGCACCTTTGATTTAAAACGCCAGAAGGAACACAATAAATAAGAATTCCTTTTCCCTTTAATCATCATTGTCCATGTTTCTGCAGTAAAATGAAGTGCAAAACAAGTTTTCAAAGCAGGCATCCCTCTCTGCAAAGCAAAATGCAAACTGAAAATATTTCAATGTATCTAAAAATCACAGAACAGTTTGGCTCAGCATGAGACTACAAAGAAACCAAGCCTAAACACAATTTTGTGGGCTTCACAATTCCTGAAAAACCCCACTTCTCCCCCAACCAGTACAGTTACACAAATAAACAGAGATGCATATAACTTACCGGAGCAAATATCACCATACACATTTACAAAAGGATTTATAATCCAACTTGCGTGTCCTGAAATAAAGCAAGGTTTGTCTCATACTAAAAATAAAGGCTCCCAAAAGCTTCTCACAGGAGAGAGAGAGAGAGAGAGAGAGAGGGAGGGAGGGAGGGAAGGAGAGGGAGCAAGCAAGCACCAGCTCCTTGCCTCGCTTTTTATGAAGCAAATAAGGAGAGCAAGAAAATCAATGCTGAGAGAAAGTGAGATGATATACCAATCAGGCAGCAGCCTCAGCCTTGTTTGCAGAGGGATGGTAAAATGCTCATATTATTAGACACTGACTACACACAGCCTGAGTGGAGAAACCCTTTCCCCTCGGCAAGGGGCTGATCGTTTGTTGTGGTGTAGGTACCACCATGGTGGGCTGGGAGATGCAGCCCCTTCCCACCCACTGCTAATGCAGCATTGCTTTGGCCCTCGTGTGCGCTCCATAGAAAAGAATCAGCTCACAATTTTGGGCTAAAGTTGAAAAAAGCTTGAAGATCCTCCGAAATGCTACCACTTACTGATTGTCATTGGAGCAGTGCTTCTTCACTGTGGGGTTTGGGGGGCTGTTACATTTTGAGAAGCGTTTCACTGCACCTCAGACAGCTGCCCTGCAGCTGCAGCAAGGAGCCCATCCAGAAGAGGGAAAGAAACCTCTGAAGTCTCCCATACTTTCATGTGCGCTGAGCTCACCCTGTGCTCGCAAAGGACCGGACCTCCAAAGCATCCTCCTGGAATTTGAGCTTTTGTCCCTTTTTGTGTATTAGAGAAAACCAGGGGGAAACCGATGAGTTGCCTTGCACCAAGAGGGAAAATTTTTATGCTATTAATCCACCCAAACAAAACCTTTGCTGTGCCACGTGTATGTTGGGAGGAGGAGGATGTATCAGAGGTTGGGCTCAGGCACCTGTTTGTGAGCAGGACACATCAGTGGCAGACAAACACCACTTCTTTGGGAAGGTGCCACATTTGCTCCCCCCAGCAGCTACACACAGACATAAACCCCCACCTTGTCACAGCAAACCTCCTCACAAGAGGGATTTCAGGCCAGTCCCACATCGCTGCTCTGCGTTCAGGACATCAGCACATTAAGAGCAGGAATGGATCCATGGATCCCTCTTGGCAAGGTGTCTGCTCTGCACTCACCCATGCCCCGACACCACTTGGTGTAACCAAGACTAAACCATACTGTGATGTTTATTGATAAATGCTGATCACTGTTTTACCCTTTTCTACATACAGCATTAAATATTTTCAAATACATGTGACATAAGGCAAATTTCCCTTTTATTAGGAGACAGGAGTTACATGCTGGTATACGGAAACACCTCTGGGGTGACAACAGCTCTCTGCACAGCAAAACTGCTTTTCCCCAGTGGCGTGGGATTCACGTTGTGCAGTAAGTGTTGGAATTCACAGGGAAAATCCTAAAGACAAAAGCAAGGAAGCTGAATTCATCTGATAATACACTCTATCTGTTGGGGGCTGGCACTTCTAGCACAATCCAGGCACAGAGGAGGCTCTGACAGCCCTTTATGAGCATAGTACTCCAGGCCCCTTTCCCACAAGCAGGAGCTGCACAGCCAGGCTGACAGATGTCACTGCTGTCAATGTGGCCCTGTGTTTCCAGCAGATGCAGCCTGATGCTGGTGGATGCTGTAATGAGGAGATGCTGTGATGCTCAGAGAGTTCTTCAGGCTGAAGCACTGCTCTACTTTGTGGTGCATTTGAACATAGACAAAAACATTCACCAGCTACCTGCACACTGCCTAAGCCCCAGCCATGAAGACTGAACACCACAGGGACTGGTCTGCAGAGCTGGACAGCACTTGCCTCCCCCTGCACTCTGAGCAGCCCTTTGATGCCTTACAAATGCAGGAGCTGCACTGTGCAGTCACATTCACGCTCCAGGTGGTCAAAGGTGACCAAGGACTACACAAAACTCACCACCCACTGCATCAGCACAAAGGGTGATGCTGGCTCTCCCGCAGCCCTAGGAGCTCTTCTCCAGCCTGCGGGTGCACATTGGTGGAGGATGGCAGGAGGATGCTCAGCTTGCCTCAGCTTCCCAGCTGATGCATCTCACTGCTCCTGGCCTTCTTCACTGCATTCAGTTCTCCAGCTGGCACTCAAATGCGCTGTATCTCATGGTGACCAGCCTCTTGCTGCAAGGTGTGAGAGTAAGTGAAATGCAAATACCTCTCATTTTATTCTCCAGTGAGAAAATTTATTTTCCTTTCCCACAGCTAACAACTGCTTACTTAAACTCACTTAAGTCTTCTGAAAATTTTGAAAAACATACATTAAAAGATTTTTGCTGAGCTGAGAGCTGCCATGTCTCATCTCTCTAAAATAGGTGCCCACTGGGGCACCTGTGTGGGATGTAGGGATGCAGCTTTAGCCAGAGCACAACAGATTGCAGCAGATGAGGATCTGTCCTGTCACACACCTCCTCCAAACAATGCTGCAACACAGACTCCACAGGATCCAGAAACCAAAGCCTACTTTTTTTCCCTAACCAGTAACACACCATGAATGCTGTGGATCAGTTCTAACACTGCTGAAAGCGAATGTGCCGGTGTTTGCTGACAAGGCAAAACACTTGTCAAGCTGCAGCAGACCCTGCAGCACTGCAGGCTGGTCCTTTCTCCAGCTTTATTAGATTCCTTTTCAAAAATTCATCTGAAATACTGGATGGGGCACTCAGCATCACCAAGCACAAGAGGAGCTGCTGCCAAACCAGCACTGCTATGCCATGTCTGCATGCTGTATCAGAGCTTTTTATTTCTGATTTTTCAGTTGCGAGTTTCAAAGCAAAATAAAAAACTTCCTGGGATTTAAGACCCAAACTACTTTAGATACTACTGAAAAGCAGTACACATCCAACAGATTTGCATCAACTCGTGCAAGCTCATGGCCAATGTCGCTGAAAGGGATGCAGTGACACCAGCAACAGGACAGGCAGCAGCCTGGGGAGAGACTTATCCCTGGATACAGCAGGACTCAGGGGAGGCATCTGCATGAGGACAGCTCAGAATTACAGAATGTTGGAAAAGACCTTTAAGATCACTGAGTCCAACTTAATGCAGCACTGCCAAGTCCACCGCTAAACCACATCCCTAAGCAGCACACGCGCGTTGTTTGAACACTTCCAGGGACAGAGATTCCATCACCTCTCTGTACAGCCTATCCTAATGTTTGGCTACCCTTACAGTGAAGAAACTTTTCCGAATATCTGGCTCCCCACCACTCTTTGCTGTTTCTTCCCACCACCCCCAGCCCACCACAAAATATCCAACACTCACATAGCAAAAGCCCAAAGGCACTGACTACCCTTAGACCCTCTCATTGCTCTGTTGCTTTATTCTTAACATGCTTGTTCATTTTACCCCAGAAGCTCTGTTCATGCCTGCTCCTGTGTGTGTGCAGATTTACAGACACCTCTAAAATCACACACTGCATTGTGGAGATGGAGTTTCATCAGTCTAGTCATGGAGCACCTGAGCTGGAGCTTTTCCACATCAGGGTCCTCAGCTCTGCCCAAGGCTGGATTGCACCCTTGCCCTGGCCAGGTAAAGCCAAGAACAGCCAGCACCACCAAAGGCCCTTTGGGCCATGCTACTGCATTGGTGTCCCCTCCACATTTGGAAAAGTGAATTAATAATATTAAATATTAAATTATCCATCCCACCTGTGCTGCAGAGAAAGCACCAATCAAGGCAGCAGTGGTGTCCAAGCAGGCAGGAGCCTGGCAGAGGAGCTGGAACCCCAGTTGGGAGAGGATAATCAGCCTACCTGGAGCTGCTGCTGTAAACAACCCACCAGCACAGGAAATATTACGATAAGCTGCCTGTCTGCCAACAGAGATTTTCACATTTCCCTCTCAATCTTTATTTAAATTTGGGAAGACAGAAAATTAACGAAGTCTGAGATCTATAAATGGAAACCATTTGTTTTTCTTGTGGAAATAGAACATTTCCTAATGAACCTCCCTTCCCCCTGTGCCACTCAGATCCGGATGCAAATATTGCTGTGAGTTTATCAATCTGCGGCTTGTTTCACGCAGTTTGCAATGCTAATGAGTAAACCAATTTTGACATATTATGTAAGCCAGTTTCTGAAACAGAGATTCTTGGCAGGCCAAATGTAAACACAGACACCCTCTTGCATCCAATTTAAATGAGCATGTTGCTGAAAGCACTAAGGGCTTGATTCTGTTGACTTATTCCCGATTTACTCCACTGAAAAAAAGAAGACGGGGTGGGGGGGGGGAGGGAGAGAGAGAAAACGAACAAAAATACCCCTGCAATTCAATTACTAGTGCAGCAGCAATTTGCAAAATGGATCTAATTTTGTAACAAGGAAATGTACTGGAATAAGCTAATGCAGGGTGGTGACTCGGGCACTGTGTGAGCATCAGCACAGCACACACCCAGAAGCACACATGCCATTCCAGATGGAGCTAAGAGGAGAGATGACAGGTCTCCTCTCCCTCATCCTCCCAAGGCAAAATAAGGTCCAGGTAGTGGCCCACTCGTTGGGCCAGCCCCAGAAGGTGACTCCTTCCAGCCTCTTGCTCTTTCACCAGAGCTTTGCAGAAGAACGATGCCTATGGGGGCAGCAGACACAGCCCAAGAGCAGCACCAGCTGTTTTGAGCTGCCCATGTCCCTCACACACGGGGCCAGTAGGAACCCAGAACACAAGGGAATATTTGTTTCAGCACACACTAAAAGTTTGCTCTTCACCAGTGCACGTCCAGGTGTCTGCCCCATGCGCTGCTCACTGTCTCGTCCACCTGGCTCAAACCTGGCAACAGGCCCCAACACAGAAACAGTCACACACTGTGATTAATGGATTATATCCACTTTTTAAAGACTAGCACCAGAAAAACATGCTGGAAGGTACCTGCTTTGGATGGCAGACTCCAACAACCATCAGAACAACTTCCAGTGACACAGGGATGAATTGAAAGTCACAGGCTCAGAGGTAGTGGTAGAAAAAAAAAGAGAGGGGATATGTTTTTAAATGCCCCTGAAAAAAAAAGGCTCTACCAGAGAGATGAACAGGATTTTATTAAAGTGAGGAAGGGCCGAAATCAAATCTTTCATTTGCACTTTTCCCAGTACTGTCTGGAGCATTTGCATCTGCCAAAAGCACAGCGCATTTCTTCAACTAGTGGAACCAAATGGGGTAGATGCAAACCTGGGGGTGGCCTTTGCCCTACTATCAGCTGTGGGCACCTCCACAGTGCTTTTAAACTGAAATATGAGTGTGAAGTTGAACTGTGATGCTCCTGCCATTACAGAGTAAAAGAAATAAAATCAGAGACATGCTGTGCTGTGAGGTTGGGTGTGCTGCCACAGAATACATTTATTGTGTGCCAGAGATCCCACCAGGCACCAGAGCTGCAAAAAATCACCTCACATTAAATTTCCTGCACAACATCACAACCAGTATACAATTTATCATACCTGGATCTTTTACATTACAAGGTAAAGGAGAGCAAAAGGGAGAATACTTTTAATCTCCAAGCAAATATCCTATCCTGAGCTTTCAATGGTGAAAGCAAACCTGAGAGTTCTTCCCTTTGTACTGTGCAGCACTTTCAAGCTATGATCATAAGCAGCCAAAATGCCACACATTTGCTGGCTCATCAAGTTTCACCCTGCAAGTTTAACAACTGTGTATTTCTAAAGTAATTCATGGTTTTATGCCATAAGAGAAAACTTACTGCTGTCTAGACACAGAGGAAAAAATAAAAGGACAGTGCTTGAAAGGAGGGCAGCAGACGAGGAAGCATCACTTGGGATGTGAACAACACGGATGTGAGATGCCTGTACAGCCCCAGAACTGCAGGGCTGTGGAAGAGCAGCAAAGGCTGGGAAGAGAAGATACCCTGCAGATCTGAGGGACCTCACAGATTTTTGTCTAAGTCCAGCTCTTTTCCAGGCAACAAACACCCCCACTACTCACACTGCTACCCCAGCATGGAGCCCAAGGTGGGAGTGAAGCCCAGAATCACACCACAGCATGGACTCCCATCCCATCAGGGAGATGAGGGCAGCAAGCAACCAGTGCAGATTGATCTGCCACAGCACCTCCCTCCATCCTTCCTGCTTATCTACACCTGGCACATTACAGTAACAGACAGGTAAATGGGGATTTAATTTCTAACATTTCATTTTTTACTGTAATTTTAAATGATTTGGAATAACTCCTGTGGTTAGAAGTCCAGCTGTTAGTCAGAGTTAGTCAATTTGGAAAGCCCTCACTGTCCATTCAAGCATCCCCTGGATTCCTCATGCTCAGAAGAGAGTTACTGGCCATTCTCTCATTCCTAGTGCTTTCTGCATTTTTTTAACATTGTCCCATTTCTGCATGTCTTAAATACCAGATACTAAAAACATATAAAAGAACAAACAGAAGGCCAAATGGATACTGACTGGATGATGAAAACAGCGTGAAATAAAAGAGAATCAGATTATTTTCTCTTGTAATTTTTATAGCTATTTAACAGGAAGAATGGAAAAATCTAATTACTGTCAACTGTAAGTTTTCAGCTACCCAGCCAGCAGCACGCTGTTATTAAACTACTGTATAATTGCCTCTTTTACTCTGCTTCCCACAGAAGTTGTGTTATTTCACTCATAGCTAAACTCATAATATTGGCTTCATAACTAATCCTGTCAATCGAAATCCCTGGGGGCTGGTGCAAGGATAAAAATAGCAAGGAGTTGTTTCTTCCCTCAGCTTTCTTCCAAAGCCCATTTCTGCAGGTACTAGGGCTGCAGCTCAGTAGTGCCACAGACCTTGGCACCCACCACTGGCATGTGAATGCTGCTCCTACAGCTCAAGTGAAGCACGGAGGGGAAGGACAGGTCCTTCCAGCAGGAGATTCAGTCCCTTGCGTTGTGTCTATCCCAGGAAAGACCAATCCTGCCCATCTCTCCCTCCTGACCCAGGTAGCTCAAGTAAGGTATTTGATGTTGCGTAGTTGAACCCCACCTCCAAGTCCAGCTGTGACTGCCTACCCTGGGACTTCTTGCAACACTGAGGCTGAGCCAACACTCACAAAGCCTGAGGATACTTGAAAAGCACAGGTTTGCTCCTTCCCCAAACACTAGGATGGAGTCTCACATACAAAACCCCACCAAGAAACCCAGCTACATGTTCAAGCACCAAAGATACCCACTGAGATGTCTGTTGGGCTCGAGGATCTTAAAGGTCTTTTCCAGACTAAATGATTCTGTGCTTCTACAAGATGAGTACAATTTGTCTATGCTTACAGGAAACTGCAAAAAGCATCAGATTTTTAGCCATCCAAATTGTTAAGCTCTGTCTGAACCCTTACTTGTTTCCTGTACATTGGATTGGCGTCCCTTGCTAATTCATGGCATGGTCCTTCCCTGGAGATGGCACTGGGCTTGCTGTAGAAGACACAGGCAGGGTCTCTTGCTTCTCTCTTCCAGCATGTCCTTCCTTCCCTGTGGGATACTCCTCTTGCCCAGAATGCAGAGGGGTCTAAACTCACTGTTCAGCTCAGGTTTGGAACGAGGGGATATGGCTGGAAGGGCTGAGGGAAGATGGATTTGACCTCACACTCAGCCCTACAATCCATCTCTCTGGAGACAACAACCCTGTGCTGGGGTTGCTCTCTGGTGGGCACGCACAGAAACTGCTGAGAGCTGACAAGGAAAAGACGGGAAATAACACATTTCCCAAAGTGGGGAGGAAGATGCCCATGCCAGGAGGGACCCAGTGCCAGGGCTCTGCATGCACCTGGACCAGCTCCAGAGTCATCTCCCTTGCCCGGAAGAGCCTCTCGCAGTGCTGGGACTGACACACACAGACAAGAGCACAGAGCACGCCAGCACACTCACTGCTCCACCAGGTCCATGTGGGAATCATGGGAGACTAGTTCATCTGAGGTGTTTTTCCTCCTGGAAGAACCACCACCCTGCTTACTACAGCCAGAGACAGGTGGTACAGCATCCCAGCCTTCACTCAGCCTGCTCCTGGAGCCATCCTTGGGATGGACAACAGCAGCATCCATCAACCCGTGAGTGAGAGAAACAGAGCACCAGTTTAAAAATGTGTAAAAAAAATTGCTCACCCTTTCTCCCGCCCCACAGCAAGGATGAACCAGCCCAAGCACAATGCTCTTCAGCCACACAGGAAACTACTGCTTCTCATGCAAGCCTGAGACACCCTGACCAGAAGCCCAGGGTTAAAAATCCCTTTGTGTGCACTGTGAGAGCCCTGTGGGAAGACAGTTCTTCCCTGAGCTGTGTTACTCTGTCCTCCCCCATCACTAAACTTGCTTCACTGTTTAAGACAAGATGATAGAAAAATCATTTTTGCCATTACTTGGGCTGCCAAGCAGCACCATGGTGCTCCAAGGCAAACCAGGAGAGCTCCCACCATGTCCAGCCTGGAGAGCCCGGGTGTTCCCAAGGGCTGGGGGACTGTCTTGGCAGACAGAGTTCTCAGCAGCCCTCATATTCAAAATAAACATGGCCCAAGACAGTGTTACATTTCTCACCCATGGTGTTTGTGCAAATGAACCCTCAGACTGACAGACCTCCTTACTCAGAAAGCTGCAAAGACACAGAGAAACTGTGTTATGGCCAAAGTCACCCTAGTGGTGGCTCTGTCAATGCGCTGCCACCTCCCTGCCAGCAAGCAGAGCCCACAGCCTCAGATGTGCCTGGCATAGCAAGGACAGAGGAGAGAAGCACCAACACATCAGGGCTGAAGCAAATCCACCAGCATGACTGAAAACTATTCCCATGTCTAAGAACAGAAGGAGAGGAGGAGAGTAAAGGACAAACAAGGAAAACTGAGGCTGCCAGGCACAGGAGCAGCAAAATCTATTGTTTCTACAAGTGTTGGTAATGGCACAGCACACGGAGGAGCTCATAGTGACAAAACAGATCTAGTGGCACGAGCCAGCCTGCCTCAGTGGAGGTGACAGAGTATGCCCCCTCTTTGGATGCTCAGCCAGGTCCTCAAGGAGAACATGGCAAAGCAATCACTCTTCTAACAGAGGCCTTAATATCAAGATCAACATCCTTGGGGTCTGATTCTTCAAAGATTCAAAACCTGCCAGAGCTCCCAATCTTCCTCCATCTCCTCTTGACTATACTGCTTGTGGTGTGTCCATTTAAAATTGCCAACTCTTCATCCTCAAAGAAGAGGAAACGAGAGTCCCAGGCTGTCCTATGCTCCTCATGAAGTGACACAGTGTGTTGTGATGAGTTCCCATCAAACAGCAGTAGATCCTTCAGGATGAATCTGGAAGACGAGAGCACAGGCTGTGTAAGCAGTGGGTAAATCAACGTCAGCCCAACTCTCCCATTTGCACAGTGGTCCAAGCATGCAAGAAAACGTGCGCAGGGTGTTTGTATTCCTCAAATTAAAGTACTATAGATAAAAGGATGAAAATATATTTCAATTGACTCATTGGCTAGGGAAAAATGAAAATGAAGTACATTACTGCTTCCATAAGTTCTAATTATCAGTGGATTTTAGATGCAAGAGCAAAGCATTCATCTTCCTACCTATTTTTCATTAAACATAGTTCAATCAAAGAAGCCATCAACTTTCCTAGATGGAAGTAATTAAGGAAAGCAAGGGCTGTTGCATTTGCAGTGCAGACAGGAGCCTTGCTTTAGCAAATCATATGCTCCCAGGTGCATCCAACCCACCAAAAGCTTTCAGCCAGCTGTTGGCCCAAGGCTTGTTCCCAGATGTGGAGCACCCTGCTGCTCAGGAAATCAACCCAACCACTGCTCCAGCTCCATCAGATGTGCAAATCCTTTCCCCCTACACAACTGCATCTATTATGGGAACAAAATGCAGCTGCTTCTGAGAAGGGCACACCATGTCACAGACCTGCCCATGTGCCAGGGTACAAGGGAGAGGAGATGTCTGTATGTGCCCATCTCATGCTGCAGGACACTTGCACTCAGCTCTGTAATGGATGGACTTCTAGTCACACCCAAAGAAGTAGGTGGTCCCTTGTATCAAAAACAGGGACCACTGAAGAAACTCCACATGGAGAACAAAGCTGAAGGAAAGCAAGGGCTGGGCCATGTGGTGAAAGGTTACACCTCTCCAACTGATATGCCCAAAAGTGCAAGTGTAGGACGCTGTGCTGGGGACATCTTCAGTTCTGAGATATGTTGACCACTGTGTGTCATTAGGGTATCTTGTATTGTCCCGATGCTCAGAAAAATCAGTCATGCCACTAACAGAAAGTAACATGGCCAATGCAAACACCAGGCAATGTCTTACCTGAATCACCATCAGCAAGGCTCTTCCAAACTTCGGCTCCAGGAAGGTCAGGGGGTCAGGTACTGTATTTCCCCTGTGAACGACGGCGAATGGTGCATTTTTTAAGTTTCCCATTAGGCAGCCACACAAATGCTTTAGGTCAACCTTCCCTGTGGATCACAGAAGACTGCTCTCGTCCAACCAGCAGAGGCTTTCTGTGCAAAGCAGCTCACTGGGCTTGGGCTTTTGAACATTTTGTGTGTGTAAGATTCAAGTATTTGTTATTATTTCTCGAAATGAGAACCCCCCCAGGAGCAGCACTTGGTTTGCATGGAAGACAAAATTCTCCCACACCAGTCATTTCCAGTAAAGTATTCCACAAAAGTCTGGGTGTTCAGTACATGCTTGTTGGCAATTTATGCAAATCTATTCTACAAATAATCTTGACAAATAATGCTAAGAGTGAATTTGAGCTGAGGCTGTCTGAGATTGCAGGTGTTAGTTAGGTTATCAGACACAGTGGGTGGCATGTTAATGTGTTCACATCTTAACCAGTGGGTATAAGTGAGAGGCTTGATCTACAACTGAAAGAAAAAACTGAAAGAAAAATTGAATATAGAGCACAACAGATACTGCTGAACAGATTCGCATGTGGGCTCTTGATTTATCACAATACCTACATAAATATGTATGGAGCAACTGTTTCAGAGTAGCCCCATGCATGGACAAGCCCATAAAATTAGTTTTCTGATCTAAATATTAAAATTTGCCCTTGGCAAGTAATATAAGTAATAGTCTCTTACAAAATCACTGTTTCTATTAATTTTACTGGCATCACCTTTATCTGTGTAAGAAGGAGAGCGAAGCATCAAACAGGCCTGAAAACCAGCAAAATAAATTCAGAGTTATTTTCAAGAGGTCTGCTTGTCTCACAGTTAAGAAAATGCACCATGAGATGGAAAAACAGGTTTAGGTCCCATCTCTGCCAGGGTCTAATTTTTCTCTGTAGAAAAGCAGGATGTATTTATTGCAGCAGACACAAAGCATTTTCTCTTACTTCAACAATCATTTTTTCTGAGCAGTTACATCAAACAACTTACGTTTTTTTGCATCCTCCAGTGGCTTTGTTTTACTGCAATTGTCCTTATTTAAAAAACCAAAACCAAAAAAGGTACCTTCCCCCTTCCCTAAACCGATTAGAAATGTCATTCACATTACCCTGTGGAAGTGAATTGAACTATTCCCAACAGCCACTCAAAAAATACATAATCACCATAATTACTGGTGGCATCTAATTAACATTCAGTTTCCTCTCTACAGCAGCTACAGCTGGACAATCCATTTATTTCAACCTAAAACTAATGCTCTTCTCATTATTTTCAGTCTCACTAAGCAGCCCACCTGTGCCCATCTCCACCCACAGCTCTGTCTGGCACAATGCGAGGGCAGAGCCTGGTGAGCTCAGCCTGGAACAGCCTTGCCAACAACTGCCCCATGCAAACACAGGGACCTGCTCCCACTAATTATACAGCTCCTGGCTCTGTTAGCCTGCTTACCCAGGATTCACAAAAAAAAAAAAAAAGAAAAAAGGCAAAGGAGCTGCCTACATCAAATTCAAACACCCCCTGCCTGGCACCATTGCTGGGGCAAAAGGCTGCAGCCATCCCAAGGGACTTTGCGCTCTGGGTTTGACAGGACAGGGCAGAGGATAAATAAGCCCATAAAATGCACATGTCTCTGGTTTGATGCTGTGGACTATCTTCCAGAAGGGCATGGGGTCAGGGTGGTCCAAAACCCTGGCACATCCTGGTGCTGGTGTCTGGGCTGGCCAAACCCTCTGCTGCCTCCTTTGTTCTCCATCCCCAGCCACTCTGTTGCAGCAACAGGAACAAAACTGATCAACCCAAATACTATTTTAAAAATAAAGACAGCTAGGGATTACACAGATACAGCCTGGTTTTATGAACTGCCCAGTATCAGTCACTCTGAATAAAATGAAGTACATGTAAATCCGTGATACCTTAGTTGTTTCAGTCTACTCCTAACCCTTTCCTATAGCTCCTTCAACCCCCATATTACTAATCAGGCAACTTCCTAATCCACTTTTATTCTCCAGACATCAATCACCTCTTCCTAGGAAAAGTAATGCCTGCTGCTGCCATCTAGATGAGCTCCAACTCATTAGCTCTGTTTCCTTCCAAAACTTCACTAAAAACTTATTTTCTTTTTTGCTCACTCCTCTCTCTCTTTGCTATTATGTTTCTACTTTTATTATTTCAGCCCCTAACGATTGTAGCACTCCTAGGAATGATGATCTGCAAAATTATCTTGCATTTGCATTCACATTCCAGCTTTCATCATTACAACTAAATATATAAAGGCGGATGAGAAGGAAACTGACAGTTACTGGGGGAAGCTCTGGCTGAACTTCTCCTGAACTCAGGAATTTCTAATGCCTCCTTCGTTCCCTTCGCCCCCACTTTAATTTGTCAGCTTTAGGGTGAACCTCTGAAGGCACCAAGAGGCCTCTGTTCAGCCCAGCCAGGTGGGTTCACAAAACCTACAGTGACATAGTGTTTACCCTCAAAGTGGGTAAGACAAGTTAATGACATTCAAAATCCATGGGGAGAAGGAAGGAGCTCGGACAGCACAATCTTGTAGACATCACTCACTTCAGAGATCAAGGAGAAAAATACAGCGGGTCAAGAGAGGTCATAAGAGTTGTCATAGATGGCCTGAGCGTCAAGGGGGAAAAAAATGAATCGTGCATATTGGAGGGTTATTTATGCAATAGTCAAGTAGTTATGGTTTTGATACCAATGTAAAAACTCCAAGCCCTACTTAAGATCAGAAATTCAGTATCTTCAAGCTGTGCACACAAATTTTTCCCCCCATCATCACCTGCTGAGTGGTAAAGTGCCTCCAAATGGAATTGTACAGCCTTCCCCAAACAAATTTTCAGTTCCACAAAAGATAACCTCGTCTCGGCAGCTGATCTGCAAAACCTTTTAGACATGGCTATAAGCAGAAGACCAAATTTTATGAAAATGCTATAGTTCTTATCAGTGGAAATCAAGCTAAGATGGATCCTAGAACTGAAGTCCCAGCATTTGCTAAACTCAAGAGCTGCCCATGTGCTCCACTGGCTGTCCAGGAGCACTCATGTTTGAAGGACTAAATGCAAACCAGTGTATTTTTCTTTGCAATTTTTCCAGAGAAGAACTTAACAGAGTTAACACAATGATCTCCAGGCAGCAGAACATTGCTAAGGTTCCCCAGGTGAACCTCTTGCTTCTCATTTACCTTGCTGGTGCAGCCCAGGTTTGGGGCCATCTGGTTTTTAGGCTGCCCAGCTCAGCATCCCACCCCGTGGCCCCCACACCAGCCAGGCTCACACCTCCTGCTCCACTTTTTCTCTCCTGGAAAGTGTACTCACTCAAACCATCAGCAAGGAAAGAGCCCTTGCAAACCCTAGAAGTCCACAACTTGCCCAGCAGAAGAGGAGGGATGGGTGGATTCTCTGGTGTCTAGTTGCACATACACCATCTCTGCAAGTACTCTCAGCAGGAGCAGTAAGGTTTCACTTATTTTTTAATTTACTTTTGCAAAACTTCCAGAAATGCAGATTCTTTGAAACCCCACTATCCTGCCCCATCAAGTTGAAGCTGTCCAGCAGGTTCACAATGTATTTGTACCCCTTGTCGTGTTGCAGGGTGCCAGCCACAACCAAATTATTTCATCTGATGCTTAAAGACAGGACTTACAGATGACAAAACAAACATCTCCTTCAAACTAATGGCCCTCTCCAAGAGCCAAGCAGGTAGCAACTTATCACTTCTAACCTCAGCTAGCACTCACTTGCATTCCTAATTGCTTTTAGCCTCTTCTTGCGGCAATTAACTCCATACCCACCCCCTGACACTTTCTCACTCCAAAAAGCAGTTCCCAGTTTACTGACACAGGGCTCTGCATTTGAATCTCAAGCTTCTGTCTTCATTCCCTTTCCTCTGCAGGTCTCTGCATGTGTTTGTGTCTGGGCATGTGTTTTCTCATCTTGATGAATTCATTATTTATGGGGCTGAAAGAGCAAAGCTGCTGAAATAATTTAGCTCTTCTGCATGTCTCTCAAAGGCATAACAAACGTAATGGGAAAGCAAGTATCAGGCTAAGCAGGGTTGTTTGAGGGAGAACACAGAAATGAACGTGGGGATGCTGTGCAGCAGGTATGCTAATATGTGCCATGCTCTCCTGCCTGGTGTAGGGCTAAAACCCCCCTGTCCCGGTTCCAGCTGCTCCCAGGGATGCCCAGAGCAGCCTGGACCAGCACAGCTCAGTGTGCTCTAAGGGACGCTCTGTGTTTCCTGGATCACGGACATGTTCGGCTTTACCGGATTTGGCAAACGGCACTAGAGGGCAGAGCTGTTTATCCTCAGCATATCTGAGATAAGGGAAAAAACCCACGAGTTTCAGGCAGCTTCTAAATTCTCCACAGTCCTGTCCAACACCAAAAGCCTGTTAATACACAAAAGTCACCAAATTTATTTCCACTTAGAGTGATAAGCACAAGCATTAACGAACCAACCGAGAGCTTGCACCTCCTCGCTCTGTCTTTACAAAGACTGAAGACCCGGAGGTGCATGACAGTCTCTTGCCGAGGCAGCAGCAGCTCTGCCTGGGCCTGCCCTGGCTTTCTGCATTCCAGGGTGCGCAGGGCAATACAAATAACACAGGTCCCTCGACAACAGGGAGGTAACAAAGCCCGTTCTTTTCCCATCACCGATGTGGATGAAACTGCTTTACTCATCATGAAGCTTTAGTCACAGAGACCGGAAATTATGGACCACACTGACACACTGCTGCCTAGGCTTGCTGCTAAGCATCTCAACAGATGGAAAGTGCTTCCAAGCAGATGAAACCTTCAGGCTTTAGCTTTTGTTCTGAGCAGATGACCAGAGGCTGAGAGAACCCCTGTAGGTGGGCAAACAGAAGTGTTTGAATGCACATCCACCCCACGAGCCACAGGATTTACATTCCAGAGAGCAACTCCAACAGCCACCACTATATCTCCCAGACCTCAGCTCACTGCACCTGGCTCAGGAGAGGTGGGAGGGACTGTAATTCCCCAAATTGACCCTCTTGTGCTCTTACATGCAAAGGTTTTTGGATCGTATACACTTGCTAACTTGAACAGACTTTCCGACGGTATCCCTGGTACTGAGAGCTCCCTTGGATGACGATTATGGCCCCAAGAATCCCACTCCAAACCACTCATAAATCTTTTTTTATTATTTCCCCAGTGCACACAGTGCGCTTTTCTTTATTATTATCAAGATCAGTCATCCTGCAGGCCTGTTTACTGTTGAGTAAGGAAGCAAAGGAGTCTTGCCTCAGAAAGTCACTGTTCCTTCCAGAGTCTGTGGAACTTGTTCATGAAGTACCATCACTGCATCCCAGCTCTGCTGCCAGTGAGGGTACTTCATTACAAAATCTCTTGAGAGGGGAAGGAAAAGGCCTGCAAAATATAACTCAGAGCATAGTGCATTAATGGCTTAGGCAACAGCTTAGAATAATGCTGGCTATCTCAAGAGCATGAAAAAGAAAAGTCTATTAATATTTAAAGAGAAGGAAGGAAATAATACTGGTTTCAGGCCTCAGTCACATTTTGTCCCTTGCCACAACCACTTTATTCCACATCTCTTCCTCCTGGGCCCACCCTGCATCTCCTTCTTTGCAGAGGAAAGGCAATGCACTGTCTTATTTTTGTGCAGAATTTGATTTCAAAGTCATCATTGCAAAGAGGGTTGAAAGGACCCTCAGAGCAGAGGCTAAGCAGCTCTATCTTTTCTGGCAGATGTTTATCTAACTTCTGACTCCCAGTGACTGCAACTCCACAACTTCCTGGGGCAAATCTACCCCAGTGCTTCTCCATCTGCTTCTTAAAACCGTATATCCCTTAAAAGCATGTCTTTTCTTCCCAACCAACACAGACAAGAGAACTGCCCATTCCCTTCCTCTCTTCTCTGTAGCAGCTCAGGAGAACTCAAACATTATCTCATATCCTTCCAGTTACCTCTTTTTTTTCCTCCCCACAGTACATAGCCTGAACCCCAGAAGTTTTCTCCCCACAGCCTCTACTCTCAGTTCATTTTTAGTGTCCCTTTCTTGACTCTGTTTTCCCAACTATCTCTTTCTTTTAGGATGAAGCCCAAAATGTGATGGTTTCCCAGTCTAACCAGCACAGAGCAAGGCAGGAAGGATTGCCTCACCTGCTCATCACTCAGCCCTCCCAGTTTGCTGTAGCCCCACACACAATCCACCCACTTTGCAGAAGACTTCTTACTTCCAGTCTGTGAAGCACCCTGTCCTCACCAATCCCTTTCCTCAAAACTCCCCTTCCTGCAGAGTCCCATTCCAGGGAACTCATGAAGCTGTTCCTGCACCTTCCCAAAGGATGCTTACACAAAATCAGATGACTCCAGATATTTTCTCAGCATCAACCTCATCCCTTAACTTACCTTAAGGAGCAGCCTAGCTCTTCCCAATGGCTACACAGAAAAATCAGACTACACAGTACAATTTAGTAAGCCTAAAACCTCCTGGTCCCCTTTCTCACTGCCTTACCTTGTGCATGTTTTCAGCCCTGCCCCACAGATCTCTGCACAGGATTCTAGAGAAAGCAACAGGAAGGACCAGGCAGCTCTGGCTTACCTCAGCACATCACCTGCTCAGCTCATACCTGCATCAGCCACTTGGTCAAAACTGCTGCTCCCTGCCTCTCCCTCCCTTAAAAGCAATGGTTGTATGTGATTCTGCAGCTGTAATTAACGATAGCCTCTTAAATTTTCACTTGGGTTGACCTGAGCTCACCCACACTAACCCCAGGCATGCTGGGTTTGGTGATTATGTCCATGCTCACAAACCCCAAGTGCACCCCAGGTGTGGCTGGGTTCTTCCTCAGCCCATCAATCACTGCTCCTTGCTCCTTCCCTGGACACTGGCTAGCCTCACCAGGAGGCTGTGCAAAGCAACTCTGGGGTTGTGTAAAACCTGAGCATCATTTAGATTTGCAGATAAAATACCTTCACTCTGTCTACTTAATTTTGCACACAGTTACCTTCTTTAAATACAGCTGGACAGAGAACTAAGACGGATACTGTTCCTATTCTTCAAATAGTTACTAACAAATTATAGTAGTATACTAATATTAGAGACATTTTTTTCACTAGCTACATGGTCATCCTCTAACTGTTATCATGTACACTGGTGTTGGAGCACTGTGCTGGGCTCACTGAATTTACACTTTATCACCAAGGTCTGCTGCAAAGTCTCATGACCAGCCTGAAAAAAACAATACTTAATTCTTTCATAGATGCTGACTCTGAAATTACACATCACTCAGAAAAAAAAAAGCTTATGAAAATCAAAAGTGATAAATAGTATGAGCAATAATTCAGAAACAATATAAAACATACGAAAGGACTAGTTCCCTACCAAGGAGAACACAAAATACAAACACCCCTGCGTGAAATTAAACTAAGCCAAAGAAGGTTTAAGCAGCATTACAAAATCAACATCCCTCTAATGTCAATGACCAAATCTGAACCTGGTTTCAGCCACCCTCCTGGATTTTAGCATATTTTAGTAATTCTTGACTCTAGTCCAAACATACCTGCCAAACCTGCCTGGATGCATTTACAACAACTCAGATGGTGGTTGTGCAACAAAATATATGATTTGCACATGCAAATTCTCATGAAAATCATAAACAGACAATTAACTTACACCATTTTTCGGTGTGTGCTCAGACGCTGACAATTTAATCATTTTAAGTGTAAAACAACCTTTTTATTACTGTGAAACACGATGCCTGTCATGAGGTTATAAATGAAACACATAAATTACTATCTGAGGAGTATGAACCATCAAAGCCAAAGAACACCAAGGCCTGGATGGATTTAAAATAAGAGCAAGGCTGGCACAAATCAATAGTGGTGAACAAGAGTCTTCAAACAATTTAAAGGACAAATCTCTCTGTGTGCATTTAGCTACACATATTACCATATTAAACATGACATTTATAGCATCACAGAATGAATCACAGAATGAATCACAGACTGGTTTGGGTTGGCAGGGACCTTCAGGATCATCCAGTTCCAACCCCTCTGCCATGGGCAGGGCTGCTTCCCACTAATACACACTGATGTGATATTTAGGCATAGTTGGCCATCCAGGAGGATCCTCTGGAGGAGATGTGCAGGTGCCATTTCATGTGATGTTTCCCATGCCCATATAAGCTTTCTCTCCCAGAACCTGTGGATGCGGCCAGTGTTGCCTCCCATGGCAGGGAGGAAAGGAATCCAGCTTGGGGTCTCTGATGCAGAGGATCTGGGCCTTTAGGCAGATGATGGATTGTTGTCCCTGTGCCCCTGGGTCACTCCCTTGATCATCCCTCTGCCTCGCACCTGCAGCTCACTCCTTCTCATACGGTTTCCAAGTATCTTTAAAGAAATACCTCATCAGCTGTGACATTTTAGCAGAGAATCACCTTGTATCTGCAAATCCAGATAGGTAACAAACCTATTTTCTTCTATCATGAAAGTATTTTTAAGTTCAGGAATACAAGCTTTAATAACCATCACATTCTATATGAAAGAAAAAGTTGCTTTATTTGTAATCTAACCAATTGATTCCCTTTTTAAATATTTGCATAGTTTTGCTTAATTTTGTAGAAACCTAAAATTGAGACTGAGATCAAAGAGACTGATTTCACCAGAGACAACAGGTTTTACAGAGCTCCACAAAGTTCTACCATCACTTGAAAATGCTTTAATTCAGGAAACACCTTTACATTTCCAGCCTGCCAGTTTCAGTTAAGATTAATAATTACACTTGTAAACAGACTGCTGGCTCTTACCTGAACTGTGATTTTAATACCCAGTTTGGAGACCACATCTTGCTGTTCATACCAGGCAATTTTGGGCTAGGGTTAGAGCTGTTTCTATGAGCCAGGTCACTTCCAGTAGGTGACACCAAGGCTCATGTTCTGGAGTAACTCAAACTGCAAATACAATTCCCAGAGAAGGAAAGAGTGAGAAATACGGAAAAATATCTGCATGTTTACATGTCTAATTCAGCCAATCATGAAGTATTAGTATACTATTTTATTAATTTTTTTCCATTGTTTCCAGCTAGAGTTTTCTGGCTTCTCCATACAGGGACTGTCAGTGACAAAACTCAGTAATCTGCAGAATGTGATTTTGAACATACACAGGCTTAAACAAGGCTCTGTAGACAGTGATACTGAGGGGTGCCAAAATGATTGCTTTCACTCAGCTTTCAGGGAATCAACACTGATTTATGACTAAAACCAACTGCATCGAAATCAAACAGAAGTCAGACTCTGCCCACAATTTTACATGCATTAAGTGCTGGGAGGTGATGGGGAAAATGGACCATTATTCCATAAGGCACATGATTTCAGCCCTCTGAAGTAACCACAGCACTGCAAAATTAGATGATGCTGACCCTATGGTGAGCAACAGTCTCCTCCAGAGCCTTTTTTGCTCATCAGTTGCCTCTTCTGCAGATCCACCTTGTTCTCCCCAGGTTTCTCCCAATGCAGCTCCACTAACTCTGGTCCCAGTTTGGGGCTTGTGGAGATAGTGCCAGACTTGAGCTTGAAGGTCAGGGTGGATGTGTCAGCTGGGGCACATGTTTTGGAGCAGGTGGAATTAAAAAAAAAAAAAAATCAAAGGCTGCCACTTCCATAGAGCTTACAGCACAAATAACACAACAGTTATTTGGCAATCTTGTCATTGCAGGCATTACAGCTGAGTCCTGATGGTGCTTTGATTTTGAAGCTCAATCCTTGTAAACACATTGGCTGAATTAAGGACATGGATAAAGGCAGTGGGAGGCTCTTCCCCTGCAAAGAGCAGAAAACAGTTTGCCTTGAAAAAATTAATCACAGAAACCATGCCTCTATTTAAACAATTACTTGCAAAATTTTGGAAGGGTTTTCATTTCCCCTGGAACTCAACATTACATTTGGGTTAACAAGCACCAGAAGTAAAACCAATTAAAATTTTACAGTCAGTGAGGACAGAACCAAGAAGGTATAACAGCCTTCCAGATTTTCATTGATACGGTGATGAAACACAAATATTTATGAGCTGAACACTGCCTCCAATATCACTCAGAAAGAGTCCTTTCAGTGCCCCAACTAACCTTTCAGGATTACAAGAGAGGAGACTTGCAACAGATAAGCTCTTCACCCCAGCTCACCCTGAAAGTACTTTATCACCACGTGTATCTCTTCGTCATCAGTGTTAGGCAAAGGAAAATGAAAATGTGAGACAGGACAATGCTGCTCAATAAAAAAAGAATGACAAATCTGGAGATAACTGGAAGTGATGGATCAAACTGATGCCATGCTGAGTTTTGCCTTTTTCTTTTATATATTCTCTGTATTCTTTACACATATATTTGTAGCCTATTAATGTATTAGTCGCTAGTTTTCCCAGTAGTTTTCCATGCCCCTTCCCTAGGCAGAAAGACAAAACACATTCCAAGGGTCCCTATCCTATCTTGGTTCTCCCTGGCTACCAAGGCTGAAAACAGCTCTTCGAGACACACGTTCATAAACAAAGTACAGCTAGTACCAAGGAGGGGGGGCTCCAGAAAAGGGTTGAACTAGAAGGGGGATTACCTCATCACCTGTGCTTCTAATTGGGAATTCTTGTCAATTAAGGTAATTTGCTAAACTTATAAAAACTGTACTCACCCTGTGTGGGTGGGCTTTTGTGGACATTTTCCATATCTGCCCCTGGAGGCCTCCAACAAAGATCAACCTTTCTATTACCTCCTATACCAATATTATCTCAAAAGTGTGTGTTGTTTCATTTATAGGTTCCTTAAGGCATCAAACTACTGCACCGAAATATGCAAAAGAAAGCCTTATTTACATCATAGCATTGAGGCTGGTGCATTATTAAAAGGAACAGCCTTGACCTCCTGATAGAACAATGATCTTCTCATTCACAGCCAAGGCACAAGAAGGAACTGCTTGCCAGCCCAGCCAAGAATTGAGCCCAGATTTCTCAGCGGCAGTCCAGCATCATGAACACATCCTCCCTATCAAAGGAAGGCTTGAAGAAATGCTCTGACAGTACAAATCCATACAAAAAAATTAAATCTACCTAATCTAGTAAAAACTCCTCTGTGTCTGTGAAAAGTATCACTCCAGGTCAAGAGCAATTTGTCTCATTGCATAAATGTCACACACATGCCTCATGCTGCTCTGCGCTACCTCAGCAATGTGTTGGAACCTGGAGAGAAATATGACAATTATGGCACAGCACTAAGCACTCACCCCAGGGTATCTTCCACAGGGCAAAGAGGGTCTGCCCAAGGTTCCACCTCAATGCCCTCTCTTCACACGGCACAGCTCAGAAATGATGTATGCCAGGTGACAGGAAGAGGGGAGGAGAGAGTGAGAAGCCAGGACTGTTCAAACTCTGAAATAGGTACAAGTGCTGCACTCTTGTCTGGGATGCTGCAGGACTTGGCTTTTTTTTCCTGCCCAGGTTATTTCCTTCTCCATATGGAAGAAGAAGATAAGTGCTGCAACCTCTAGAAAATACAAGCAAGAAATTCATCTTAAACTAAGGGAAGGAGATTCCAGCTTGACCTAAAGGGAAGAACTGAAGGTTACTTGTGATGCTGAGCAAAAAAATCCTTTACAATCGCTGTACTGCTTTGCCCATTTATCAGTCTGCAGTTTTGTTCTACTTCCATAAATCAGTATTTGTTATCAAGCACATTATTTTGTGTATCTATCTGGGTGGCATAGGAATTGAAGACTGAAGAGTGTCACAAAGCCACACCTTACCTGTGGGGTGGCTGCTCAGCTTAACACCTCCTCAGCCCACATGTGCCAGACAGCAACAACAGGAGTCTCCTTGCAAGATTCACAGGCAAGGTAAGGAGTGTAGCACTTGGGAGTGGAATAGGAGTTTTCTGATGATCAGAAGTGAGAAGGAAACTCATTTGATGCACTCAACGAAAGAAGGGAGTGCACCTGTAAACCAGGGAGTTCGTTACAGTTGCTTAAACAAACACAGAACAGAAAATATGTGCTTTGCTTTAAATTCTACTGTAAGGGACCACCATTTGTGCACTCACTGAAAAAACAGACTAAAATGCTTTTAGTAACTATGGAGACTGAAATGAAACTAGACAGGGCAATGTCAAAACATAGGTAACAAGGAAAAAATATTTTCAATTATAATTCCCTTAACCTGAATTAATATAGAAGATCCAGGGGCAAGTTTCCCAAGGTGTGAGTGTGGGATTACACGCAGGACTTCTACACCACCAGTCTGACTTCAGGGAGCATCTCCCCAGGTACTGTTTTGCCAGTCAAGCCATGAAAAGCTGACAATGCAGAGAAGCACTCACCACGAAAAGCCTAGGAAGACGAGAAAACAATGGCAGAGAGTTTTGCAGAGCAAACCTGCGGCAGTTGGGATCCAGATGGTGTCATGCTACCTGGCAGACCATGGGCATCCTTTACCATCCCTGCCTGTACCCCCTTTTACTTGCTGGGAGAAGGAGCACCAAATGAGGAACACTAGAATGATGCTTTCCTTGTGAGGGACTCCAGATGGGGCTTCTTAAGTAGCTTCTTAAACTCATTTCTGACTTTTCTGACTCTCACAATGTGCACAGCATGAAGTGCTTTTGGCACACACAGACAACTTGGTGTGGGATAATTTGCTACACCCAGAAATGTCAGCCTCTTGATGGCGGGTGATTTTGCATTGTTCCCCTGGCACTGAAGACAGCTGGGTAATAGAATAGCTTGAAACACCAAGGAGCACAGAAAGAAAGGCTACCAAAAGCAAGGGAAGTCTCCTCAGTGAGTTATAAAGCTGCAGTCACCACAGAGCCCATGAAAGACAGACAGTGAAGTTCATTAAAGAGCTCTCAGCAAACATTCTTTGTATCAGTTCCACTCTAGAGTTATCCTCCAGCCTCCATCTATGCTGCCTGGTTCTTCTCAGGTGTTTCCAATATGAGCAGCTCTCAGGACAAGGCATTGCCTGTGTGCTCTGCCCAGGACATCAGCACCCTCAAAGCTGTGAACCATGCTGGAGCAGAGCCAATTTAGAAGAGTTTGACTTTCTCTAACCTATCCCTACCTCACAAGCAGCAGCAGCCAACTCCAGCAGCTGAGCTCAGTCTGTTACAGCATTTCTCTGAGAAAACAGCATCAGATCTGGGCTGAATCAGGGAAAGACACATTTGTTCTTTTTGTACTCTCCATCCATGAAGACAGTCCCCTCTGGGCCAGGCTTTGAGCGTGATCACTCCAAATATACACATGTGTTGAGGAATGGCTGGACACGATTGTGCCTTTTACCCACAGTCGCTCATTTTCCATCAGTCCTTGCTGCTAAAGAAGATCTGGCTGCCTCCTCACTCACCTCTGAACATCTGCATTGATCCCCTTATACCTGCCTTTAATTATCACGGTGCTTGAAGTTCTCCAGATACACACAGATTCTCTTCATATGGAATTATCCCCCATGCACAGCTCCCCATGTGACAGGAGCAAGAGGACTGACATGAGTCTGAGAGCTGTGCACATTCAATATAAGGCTGAGCCTTTAAACTTCCCCATATTCCTTTTTCTGGTTTTTGTTTTGTTTGGTCAGTTTAGTTTGGGTTTTGGGGGGTTTTGCTGGGTTTCTTTTTTTCCTTTTCCATATTCTTACACCATGGACAGCATGTGTATTGGGGATGGGCAAATAAACTGTGGCAGTAGGTGGACAGGCAAAGTAATGGGGACCAAGGCATTTACCACATTTTGGATACTACAGGACAAAACCAAGCAAAATTTTGGATTTCTAAAATCCTTATGACTCCACAGCTGCTGCCAAGCACAGGAATTTGATCCCAGCAGGGAGGAGTATCCCGGAGGAGAGGTGACTGGCACTCAGACGTTCCTCCTCAGCATCTCAGTGTCTCACTGCAGCAACACAGGCCCCTTCCACACTATTTAACATATCATCAAATACCACTCTTGCCATATAGTACACATAAATATGCACTAATCCATGCACAGGAATACCTTTGGTTGTCTCTGATACCAGACCTGTAGCTGATGGCACAGCAAATGGGGGCCAGTGCTCCTCATACCAAATAGCTTTTCCTTGTATTCAACTTCATCACACGTAAGTTTTTATATGCTAAATTTATGCAAACAAATGCTATTTTGGCAAATTCTTTTGTCAGCATTTTTATGACAAGGGATACATACAGAATATAATAACTCCAGCTCACTGAAGAAAAAAGCCAGCACTTCTGAGAAAATTAGATTTAGGGGAAAAAATATTCTGGTTTGGAGTAACTGTCAGTATCTTCATAAAATTATTCATTGTTTCCTTCACTGGTGTAATTTATTGGAAATAAAGGTAAACAAAACAGAATTAAGAAGAAGCAGATAAGTTTCTTAACAACCTGCAGACATCCCCTTGAACTTTCCTTGCCATTTCCACTACACCAAGTTATGCAGGGAAAACAGGGTTCTGTCACAAGCTTGTGTAGTGCATGACTGTCAGCACCAAAGCTCTTTGGAAACTTTCCAAGCCCCTGATTCACCATCATATACATCTGTAGTACATTAAGCTGTGCATTTGTTATCTTGGAGCTCTGAGATAAATAATGTTTCCTATCTGACTAAATAAAATCACATTACTGCTTCACTGTAAGGGCTCGAGACCCAGACAGATCATGTTAGTGGAGCTCCTCAGTCCAGTGCCTCACAAGGGCAGAATCCCTTTGATCAAGACTTGGTAGACAAGTGCAACCTGCTGCATGTGGAATCTGCTCAGGGCAGAGATGTCTGGATGCCCTGACAGCATGACATCCTTCCCCTGCAGTGGCATTTCGCAGCACTAGCCACAACCAGTGGCTTTCTGAAGTGGTTTCTAAACTACAACTGCAAGGAGACCAGCAGCCAGCTCTGTCCCTATTTCTCATGAGAGTGGCAAGGCAGTTTGTTGCCTAGACAAGGTCAGATATCTGGTTTTCAATTTGTTTGCTTGGTTCTTTTTCCAAATATGCCATAATCTGTTGCTCTGTGTAATGCAGATTACAGACTTTGCTTACACATAAAAATAGCTACTTGCTTGGTTAAAAGAGCAGAATGAAGGTTGTCCCAGATCACAGACAAAAATGCAACATCTTTCCTTAAAAATATTTCAAAAAATTAAAATAGTGACTTTCATCAACCTGGTGATGCTGCATGAGCTGTTCAAGCTGAGAGATGTTTTATGAAAAAGACATCCTGTATTTGGAGTCCTCCATCCACTTGGCATAATCCTATGACCTGGAAAAGTCTCTGTAATTATGATCCCATCACTGTTCCCCCTAATATGTAAGAAAAAAGAAATAACACTTTTTAGTTTGCTTTTATCAAGATTTTATGGGATCCAATGTGAATACTGCTACCTGGGCAAAATCAGGAAACTCTCATTCAAAATAAGATCAATTGCCAAGGTGACACAGCTGCAACAAAGCACAGTGAAACACAAACCCAGGGAAGGAAATAATAGCTCTCCCTCTGCTCCATTTTCCTGACATACGTGCCTGAAAGGCCATCTTCCAAACTAAAATTGGGACAAACTACTAATTAAACACGGGCTTTCTGGCCTTCATATTCCATCTGAATAATACAGTATAGAAACAAGTTTCAGTGCTTAGTATTGTCACCTTTATTGAGATGAAGCATTAAAAAGAAATATCTAATACAGATTCAGAACAGTTCCAAAAAATTTATAGGAATTCCAACAATGATCCATGGATTACAGCAGATACACTTGGCCAGTGTGTTATTAAAAAAGTCACCTAGAGTGCACAATGTTACTGTCCAGAAGCCAGATGAGCTCCAAAAGACATCTCTAAGTGTTTAGACCAGGAATGCTCTTTATTGACTCTTTCTGGCAGGTATACACAGACTTGACCTTGACTGGAACCAACAGTCACCTTCATCCATGCACAGGCTGAGCTGCTCACACACTATTATAAATGTCTATATATGTTTAAAAAAAAAAAGCATATACCTGGTGGTTTTTATATTTAGACAGACATATAAAAAATACGCTGGACTTTAGAAGACCAGCTTACACCAGGACATGCCTCCCCACTGGCCCTCAGCACCACTAAAACTACACAAGATATTGTACGCTTAATAAACATGGTTTCACTGCTGTACAGAAAACAGCAGTACACACAAATATGGACACACATCTATTTTCAGCCCACCAGAATAAACAAAAAGATATGTGAAGAACTGGGAAACAGGGAGATAATGAGCTGTCATAGTGAGTAACAGTTTGGCACCAGTGGTGCAGCTCTGAACAGTCGCAGTTACCAAATAATAATGTTTACTTCAGCATTTCTGTCGAGATCAACTTGATGCCTCAGGCAGTTTGGGGAAGAATCACTTAGTCAACAAGCAAAATCCAAATTCAGTTGGAGGAAAATAATTAAACTGAGCATGAAAGTCTTCCAAAATATTTAACAATGTCTGAAAAGACACCTTAGTACAACTGAACTGACAGGATTTTGGAAAAATCTCTATTTCTCTGATTTTAAAACACTGGGATCTTAGGCTGTGTAAGAAATATGTTTTATAGTTCATCTCTTGCAATAAAGCCATCACTGGGGAAGGACGGCAGCAACATTACCTTCCCGAGAACCCTTTCATGTAGTTTCTCTAATATAATGGAGCTGCACTTTTAGAGATGTGACTGGAAAGGATGAAAAGTCACTTTAAAGAAATCTTCAAGGATCTTTTAATTGGTTTTCATTTTACAGAGTTTTGGGACTGTACATTTTACTCTTTGAGTTGCACAAGGATCCCGACTGCAGCCTGGCTGAGTCACCCTTCGGCTCTGCAGAGGTTAACACCACCCTGAACAGTGGCTGCTGCACATCCCAAACCACTGCTCCATATGTGCACCATCCTGGCAGACTCCATCTGGGTGCAGGAAGGGTCTTCACAACAAGAAGGGTCAGTGACTCGAAAAATCCCCTAACCAGGAGAAGGTTTTCTTCTCAGTTAGACTCTGGCAAGTACAGCACGTATGGATAAATGCAAGCATGCTATTATACTGTTTTTAATTGGTTCTCTGTGTAAGATGATCCAGATGCTCACCAGTGATACAAAACTTAAGCAACCTGATACATAGAAATGGCATTAATTTTCTCTAAAGTATACTAGATAAGAAGCCAGTTGTACTTAACCTCTGTTACAGTCTATTCTTCCCCAAATTTCTCTTCCTTTACATATAACACACTCCAGGTGATGTGAGAGGAGGGGATCCGCTAAACTCAAGCAGCAAGGCAAAGGCATAGATGATGTCAGGGACGTCATCCTGCCTGTGCAGACACGGAGCCACGGCGGAGTCGGGATGCTCCCGCCGCTGCACACAACGACCTCATACCGGTTTTATTCCTGCAAAACCTCGGAAAACAGTAACTCTGACGTGGAGCATTTTGCCCTTGTCAGAAAACAGCATTAATTCTGCAGCAGCACAATCAAAAGGCAGTGACTGAATCTGGGTCAGGTGGCGGAGCCCGGGTTTGGCCAGCAGCCGCCACCAGGTGTCACCAACTTCTTGATCAATGCAGATCTGATCCCAAAATGCGGTATTATCAGCGTGTTTATTACTCATGGCGACGATTGTCACACGTACCACCCATATACCCAGAAATGACAGGCGCTTTCTCCTCCAAAACCCCGTGCTGTTTGTCTCTGTTCCCGTTCAGGTGCCTCTGATAGGTCCCCTGTGTTTACAGTCACTCCAACAGCCTGTCTGTCACCTTACAGAAAATGAACACAACCCAACCGTGAGGTTTAACTCCTGTTCCCAAGAATGATGTGGAGGCTTGAGGGTGCCATGTACTGTCTCTGAACAAGGAGACCCAAGCCTGCCCCAGCCCATAGGGAAACCTACAATTCCAACAATTGCTTTACTATCAAGAAACAACCCACTGAGGAGTTATGGTCTAGATTTCCAGAGGGAAAACGGTTTGGGTCAACCCCACAATTCCAGCTGAAGAGCAGTTAGTTCCCAGACGCGTAAAATAAGGTACAAGACACAAAAGTTAAAGAGTATCTTGGAAAAAGGTAAGTGACAACTGTTAAAAGCACTGTTACTTATCCTGATGTCTGGGCAAATGGTGCTGCTCAAAAAGTGGGAGCAACAGGAAGAAAACCAACTCAGAATATCACCTTTCCAGTCTCATATCTTCATGTACATGCATGACATTTCACCATCAGTACAATGTAAGAACTAGAGAAAAAGTCTGAGTTACTAATACTTCTGCATCAGTTACAGAACTTCTGAAAAAAGATGTTATCACAGGAGATAATCTATCCCAGGCTCCCAGTGAAATGCCATGCATGGAGCAGGGATACACAAAACCAGCACCCAGCACCAGCACTGGGAATGCTGCCACTATACTCGGTGCCTACAGACATTGCCACACTTTGATCAACGAGGAAATATTCTTGCAGCATCTGGACACTGCCTCAGCATATGAAAGACACTCCCAGAGGGACTCAAAACTCTGATTTGAGTTGATTATTCTGATTTGAGCTGCCATGGATGCAAATATCTCTAACTGGGAACAGACCTTCCTTATTGGTCGATAAGCCCCAGGTCCTTTCGTTGAAGCAAGCAAAGCCTTGCTGAGTGAAAAAATTTAGTGGCCTTGAAACCTTCAGAATCATATAAAAGTCGGGACTTTCTGTTCCTCTACTCTATCCCTCTGATTATCCGTCCCAATGTCAGAGCCTTGTCAAACACCTCAAAACTTACAGCATCCACCTGGCAGGTCCTCATGTCATCGTATTCTTTCAGATGGTCACTATAATGGCCACTGAAGGCACCATCGCAGCACACACTATCCATTAGGTTCAAAGAGCATGTTGTCCTTCTCTTCATATAAATGAATCCCTGGAATTTGACTGCTTGTTTGTTTTGGTTTTTTTTGCAGATTAGGCCTTGCAGATGCTGAACTCAAGAGACAGACACAAAACCAGAAATGTTTTACTCTGCTTTCAAGGCATCCCTTTATATGGCATCCATATCAGGAATATTTTCACTTCGGATAGCCACCAAGGCCCCATATCAAGTTTAAGTTAAAATCTTCATACCAAGGCTGCAAGAAATGCTTCAAGATTTTCAATTGCATTTAAAAATGTGAAAATTTTCAATTCAAATGAAAGCTGTAAGTAAAAATGCCTCCAATCTGTATTGATTTCAATGATGTTATGTAAAATTTGCAGACCAACCCTGCCTAATAGCAACAAAAAATCTCAAGGGTATTATACGAGATGTCAAAAAAACCTTGTAATTTGGGACAGCAGAGATTTTCACAGTCTGAAAAGCAGAGGTGCTACCTGTGGTTTTAGGACAGGCATATGAGCTGAATTGTTCTGGTGAGATCTTCGACAGTAAGTGACCTTGGTGTGTTCAGCTCATTTATCACCAGGAGTCACAAATCTCTCCCCTCTCTCTGGTTCTCTGCATAGTCACACAGGTGCACAAGGATTCTGCTGTGAAAAATGCAAAACACCACAGAAATGCACAGTGAGTGTGGCAGAAATATCCCAGGTTTGATCCTGCTCCCACCATGGACCACGGCAGCAGCTTCTGCACAAGCCCCAGATCAGGCCCTTTGCACAGGGAGCCTCAGAAATGGCTGAGCCATTTTCCTGGGGAAGGCATCTCCTCCTCCGACAGTGCCTGGCTCAAACAAGCAAAGAGGGCTTGTGCTCTGCCTTGATTTTGCATCTCATTATCCCACTCTTCACAGTGAGCAGATGTGAGGAAGCTTTTCACTTTTTGGAACATTGCTGCATCCAGACCAGATAGAAAATACTGCACAACACCAGAAAACTGCCCAAATACATCAAAGTGCTATATCCTCTTATCCCTTAACCTACTCCTCAGGAGTCCTGGATTAAATTCCCAGCTCAGACACCCATTCCTTGCATAAGCAAACACCAGCCTTTCCTGCCCTTTGCTTTCATGCATGAAACAGAGGTGGTGACTCTTTCTGTAAAGCAGGGAGGATGCTTGGCAGCCCTACAACAAGCCACATTTCAATACATCAAAGGGTGAAGTGAATGCCTAAGTCACACTAAAGGGTTTTAATTGTGTTTTTATCAATGGTGAGGCACTGCAAGTCAAGAGCTGTGACAATACACCCTAAATCATACAGGATTACCACACTGTGTCAAACAAACATATAATTAAGCAGCTTTAATATGTTAACAGTTTGGAATCAGATTAGTGTTGTATTAGGCTAATAGAGCTGGTCCCCATTAATCCAGATCAATTGCTCAACTCTGTTTACTTGGATTTTTTTTCCTGAAATTTAAAACCATAACTCTAATTCTCAGCAGAACGTGCACATGCTGTAGGGCAAGATGAATTCATCAAGGTATCTGTGCACGTGGATAAACCAAGTGCAGCTTAACTGGTTCAACCATACAATGAAGAACTAAACACTCTAATCCTCTGTGATGAGATTTTTGTACCACAAGAAGAGATGATGTATCTGGGCCCTGAGCAAGGTGCTGAGGCACCTCTCCACATTTGCAAATGGCCCTGAGTGCTGTGTGGCTCCACACAACCCCAGGACCAGTATTAGAGTCCAGCACCACCTCATGTTGCAGAAACAGTCCACAGAGGTAATGCTACCTCTGTACACAAAATGCAGGGATGCAAGGCACAGATGCACGTAAAACCAGCTGTCCAGTTTCCCTGCACTACCCAAGCTTTAAATACGGAACTTTAGGGATCACACACATCATGACATCAATGCAGGGGTGTCTGCACATGTCCATGAGGCATGACCCCAAATATAGGGCTCATTCTACAGTCAGGTCAGAAAAGTTCTTTATTTCCCATTCATAGCTTACTCGTAAGGATGCATGGAAGCACCTGGCCAAAAAGAAATGTGAATAGTGGAGCATGGAGGGCAACCAAGGCCAACCCACACTGCTCATGACCTGTACAGCACCGACGAGATTTAATCCAGCCTCATCTAATGCAGTCTACTCGTGGCACATCCACACACCAACTGCAGCAGAGTGACATCTTGTGACACAAGGTTTGGTTCACATGTCAAACTCAGAGGTGACACTTCAAAGCTAGACACTTCAAAGTCATTCCTACACGTGTGCTCTCTACTTAATTTCTGTGTGCATGCATGTGTATGAGTAAATATATACATTTTCTCCCTACATATACTTTAAAAAAACATAATCTATCACAGAATGGCTTGGGTTGAAAGGCACCTTAAAGATTTTCTAGTTCCAACCTCCCTTCCATGGGCAGGGATGTCACCCACTGGATCTATATACAGATGTATCCTATACTGCAGCAGGGCAATGGTAAGATTTTACTTCTTAACTTAATCTGGCTAAGGCAAACACACACATTAAAGATGCAATTTCTTTTAAGCCAACTCTGAATTGGTTTATAATCACAAAACATGGACTAGACTTACACAAGATCAATGTCTACTTGTCTTAAACTGATTAATTGTCACATTTTTCTATATCCATGCAAACAATTCATTTTAACAGTCAATTTATGCTGATAAACAAGGCAGTTTCTAAGAAGAAAAATTCTGTTACTGTCTACATTCAAGATACCACTCAGCCAGCAAGAGAGATTTGATTTACACTGCATGAGTATTAGCGAGTCACCCAAGCACCCATAAAACAACTACACATGTAGAGGCTGAGTTCCAAACAGTTAATTCATCACACTCATTCCAAGACAAATCCTGTGGTGCAGAGGGCAGGATGCTGTAGTCACCTGACATGAGGACACCAAGCTTTTATTCATGGCAAAATGTATTCTCAGTACAGAGTACCAGGCCTTGATTTACAAAGCAGAAATCCTAGTTCATAGTGTTTATGCTACTGGGGACAAAATGTTTCCTTAGAAATACTGCTGGGAGAATGTCAAGCAATGAGTTATCTGTGATAGAAAGATATGGAGATGACAGGGTTTTTGCTAAGAGTAAAATGGCAAAATACAGAATGCAAAAAGGTTTGGATGGCACTGTTTCTTCTGAAGCCTGAAGCTCAGCACACAACAGTAAAAAGAAAACCCACTTGCCTCTGTTCCGTTTACCATGGAGACATAAGCAGCAGTCAGATACTATTTGTTTGCCATCAAGCAGTTATTGACGTGTAGCTCAATAAAATGAAAATATTTTATGACAGAGACTTCATTGAGCATCCTTTTACCACCAGAACACAACACTGTGCCAGAGCAACATGGTTTAACACTTCTCTTCACCTTTATTGGTATTTACAACATGCAGCAGCAAATGACACAAAAACCCACGGCCACATACACTCACCTTCAAGGGCAGCTTCAGAAACATTTGCAGCTCTGCCCCTCCTCCCCACACACTCTGACCACCTTCTGATGTCCAGGCATGTTCTCTCATTAATAGTAGCTACAACACTAGTACTGAACACAGTGCTGCACATGGGCAGTTACCCCCAAGGGACAAGAGGCTCCTCTCCATTTGGGAACACACCTATGGTACGGTGCACTCACTCCTGTCCTCTCTGCCCTACAGCTGATACACAGGTGCCTGTTGCTTCTGGAGGAAAACAGCAGCACCCATGAGGAGGCTCTGTGCAAACCTGTACTCTCCAAGACCTGGCACTTCTTCCAAGATCACCTTGTGAATCCAATTTCTTCCCAAGAGCTGCCAGCCTCACCTGTGTCCCCTCCTTACCTTTCCAACTGCAATGAGGCACCTGCACAGAGCCAAGGCTGCAGAGCTGCTGGCTCATCAGTTTTGGCTTTGCATTCAAATGCCTCTACATTTCTTCACTTTTCAGCAGATAAAGCCACACATCCCACTGGGACTGTGACAGTGGTGCCATCAGCCACACCATTCTGAAGGCTCCTGTCAAACCCGGTTAGTGGTGGGAGATATTCCTGAGAATTCCCCCAAATGCTGTTGCGACAGCAGAAGGTCCATCTTCCCCTCCCACCAACAAGAGACCAGCTGACTGAGCCCCAAGAGGAATTACCATTGATTCTCAAAATACACAGGTCTATACTAGCCCCTTCCTTTTCTATTAAAATAATATATTAAATGATGCTGCTGGAAAGGAAATTCCCAAAGAACTATTATTGCGCATGTGTGTTTTTCCTTTAAAGCTTTGATTTGTCACACATAATTGTAGACAGGAAGGATGACATGTTCTCTACAGAAATTTACTACATTGTCAAAATCCTTGCTCTGAAGTTTTCAAAATGAACAGTTTTGCTTGAAAAATACTGTGTTACAAAATTTATACACACATGAAAAAGACTGTAATGCATCAAAATCAAAATACTTCAGTTGACCAGATCTGAGTTTTGGGGTGTTGGTATCTTTTTCAAGGCAAACAGACTTTCAAGATTTCAGCATTTCTTCCTGACTCAAAACAGACAAAATTTTGGCAGTCTTGCCTTTTTTTCAGTGAGACGTGAAGGCTGTTTCACACATGGCTTTGCCAAGCATCACTGAAGCAGAAATTACCCTCATGTGTGAGTAGAGGGCAGATTTTTCTCCTCCCATGCCCCACACTCTGTGACAGCCCCTTGAGAGCATGGTGTTGGCCACACAAGGAAATGCCCAGCTGTGGGAACCAGGGCCACCTCCCATCCCATCCCATCCCATCCCATCCCATCCCATCCCATCCCATCCCATCCCATCCCATGTCCTCCTGGCTCTCACAGGGCTGGAAGCAACACGAGGGTCACCTCATGCTGCTGAGGGAGCACAGCATCAGCACCTCTCATCAATTCTCCTTCCTTTTCTCACAAAACTAACTTTGCTTCTCTTCTTCCCTCCATGTTGGCATAGGAGCTTTGTGCTCCCAAAGGCTGCAGTTCTCTGCAGGGTGCCTACAGCCACACCAAGTTGGCTCATTAGCTCAAACAGCTGTTCTCCCCTTCATGCATCTAAAGAGCAGAGTTATTTTTAAATGTGCCCATTACACCTGAAAAACCAAGCCCTCTTTTGTCTCCCTCTTGCACAGCAGCTTCTCATCACACCAGCACTTTTCCACACCTTTCTCTGCTATCAGAAAACAATTTAAAATCCAACACCAGGCAGGACAGTTCTCCTTGGCCACCTCTTTTGCTCATTTTGCAAGGTGTGGCCCAACCATAAGTGTGTATTTTCACAAATAGTGCTTAACCTCCACAAATGCAGAATATTTCAGCCTTTTCAGTGGGGCTGCCAACAGATTTATCATCTTCATCTATTACCTGGCCTACAACACTTAAGATTAATCCAGTTTGTTGTACACTGAGAAACAGACGATGCTGAAGATGAGTTTTCCCCAGAAATTAGATTTCTAGCAGCATGCAAGAGAAAGGAAATACAAAGACACCTGACAACCACCCTGCTATCTCAAGAGAGCCAGGCGTGGGTGTCCACCACATTCCAGCATCCAAATCGCTCAATTCCCAAGGGGAGACCAAAAGCCCTAACAAAACCCACCAGAAACTTCACAGTCTACATGCTCAGCCTGGAAAAATATGGGTTTGTTTCCCTCATGAGCTTTTCCTTCTGCAACTGAAACATGTAGGAAATACTGTAGTGCCTCTGGAGCCTGGATGCTTCTTACAGTATGATCATGAAACCCACAGCTAAACATTTTATCCCACAAAGAGGTAGAGGTTGTGGCAACCATCTCCAGCCCAACCTCCCCTCTTTGGCACTAAGACTCTGCCACTTTCAAAAAATCAGATGGCATCTTGGTTTGGTTTTGTATTTTGGGAAGAAGAAGATAGGCTCTGACATTGCTAAAAATCCCCCAAAACCTCAACCAAGTAAAAACCCCACATTTGATTATCAATATCAGTAGCTTGAACTAGCATTTTATTTGTGTTTGTATGCAGTGACAATATTCAGGTGAGACCAATAATAAAGTACTAAGTGTCACAGGTTCAGAAGTAATGTTTTCTAGGTAAAAACCATTTATGAAGAAAAATCGGCATCACAATTCCATTCATACTCAAATGTGAGGAAATGACTTGGCACAACCGACAACTCCATCTTTTTGACATATTTGTAATTTGCTTTAAAAAAGTAATGAAAACACAAAGTAAAAATGTTCAACACAGAGGATAAAGAAACACATGATCAATGTCTCCCACTCCCCACAGCTAGAGGTGACACATTTCCTCAAACATGGTGTTTATCTTGGCATTTCTAAATTATTCACTGTTATTACTACTTTTTTCCCTAAATACATGTCAAAGTATTACTTTCCAAATCACTGGCCTCTATTGTTAGTTACCTACAATTTTCCCGTGCAAGTCAGGGCAGTCACACGGAACTAAAGGCTGAAGAGTGAGGGACTGTTTGCCCATGAACCCCACGGCCTTGAGGGTGCCACAGCTCCAGGACTCCTCCAAAAACACACTGTGAGAGCTGCTGCCCAAACAAAAGGAGCTGAGATCAAAGAGAGGGGAAGGGAAACCAAGTCATAGGGCTGCTACTTCCCAGCGACTGTCCAGAAGAGGTGCGTGAGCCCTTCTGGCCCTTGACTGACCAATTCCCACTTTCTTCCACCACCCCAAAAGCAGATTTTATGAGGAATTCACCACCTTGCACATGGCTACAGCCTCTCCAGAACATGTTGTTTAAACAAGGGACAATTGTTTGGCACTTGTGAGAAATGTGGCCACGCCCCTTAAGAAAATGCTGTTTGGAATCATGTTGATGCATCATCCTCTTGCCACAGTATTTTTAGAGATATCTGTGATTTCTAGCCCTTTCCAGGGTAGGAAAAAAATCCCACTTTGGCCACATGTCAAGGAAAAGCAACTGCACAGGCACCGTGGTACTATTAATATGTAGCAAGTGCTGGTACCCTTTTGCTGTAAAACAGAAGGAGCACACACACAGAGCATTTGGATCCAGATCTTCTTCCTCCAGGTACCAACTTTAAACACTTCGCAATAGCTAAAGCAGCACAAGGATTCCATGTTCAGTTCTGAACTTCTCCCTAACCTTTGTGGTGGCATTAGCATAAGGCAAGGAGACATATTTTGACTCCCATCTGTGCAAATCCTCCCTGTGCTGCAGAATCAACATTCTGTCAACCAATTATTTTATGCTGTATCACAGCACTGGGGTGTGGGGGGGAGAGATGAGGGGGAATCATCACACCTACAATCAAAAGAGCAAGGTTTTGCAACATAGCATGTACTAAAGATGTCTGTCTTAAGTCAAACTAGCAGCCATATTTTATTCAAGAAGCATGTAAACAAATCTGGCACATTCATTATAAAAAAACTGTGTACCTAGCATGTTCATCACATTTCAGATATTCCATTCCTCCCTCCCCACTGAGCTCCATGGAGACAAGTCAATCAGAGTTAACCATCTGGTAATCCTTAGCCCAGGCTGTGCAGCTGCTACCTACCATTTTTAATCAGGGCTATGTCTTCCATTCATGCTAAATAGGAGGCATGAACAGCTGCTTGGCCAACACTTTCAAGCAAGCGCTCTCTCTCTCTCTTTAGTATTCCTGGCTTCTCTTCCTTTCAGCTTTACATTTTGCCCATGTTTTACAAGTATTCACTTAAAAAAAAAAAAAAAGTAATTGTGAAACAATTCTGGTCATTAAATCTTTAGAGAGTATATCTGCTCTTAACAAGTTCCTGGGGGAGACAGAGTCCAATCATAGTCTCTGATTTTAGAAAATAAAAGTTAGTGTGTCCATGGAAATGCCTTGTTTGGGTTTTTTTAACCTACAGATCCCTGCAGAATGGTTCTCCATTGCACATTTCAGGTAGAGAAGTTTTAAGCATGTGAGAGGTAAGATAAATTTAAATTAAGAATATATGGATTAATTTTTAAAATGGGCACAGTTTACAGGAATTCCCTAGCTTACAGGAAAGGTTTCCTGCAGGCTTTCCTGTATCCCAGCACCTAAGCAGAAGCCTCCCTGCCTCCAGGAGATGCAGTGGAAAGGCACATGCCAAAATTACCACCAAATCAGGCAGTCTCTCACCTCCTTTGCTCAGATCAGAGGAGATGCTTCCCTGTGAACCATGCCTTAAGCTTCTCCCATCATCCAAAAAGCTTTGGGGTTATTTTTGAAGGAAATCCAACTGAATCGCAACCAAATCTTTTCCAGAGATCTAAATACTCCAGCATCAGCACGGCAGTATCTCAGCTGCCACTGCTCCAAAGAGCAGCATGTATCCTGCCCAGGTGATGGGTACTAGCCCGGCTCCATGCTGGGCACACACATTCATCCCTCATTCTCTGCCTTGGATGCATCCAGAGCCATGACTGTAAACATCTTACCATAGTAACATGAAAAAAAACCAACTTCTATCCATTGCCAATGGCAGATTTGCTGCAAAGTCAGGGAGATGGGACATGACAACCCATGGTGATGCCACCTAGTAGGAATGACTCAGAGAGAACTGGTACCTGGCCCAGCAGAATTTCCACCTGGATTTTGTGGGTGCAGACACTGAGGTGTGGGCTAAGCTTGTTCGTTTAGGCCAACTCCTCCAGCACTGGTGCTTCTGTAAAACATGTTTTGACATCTGTTTTTTCCTGAAATCTTCCTTCAGCTACGAGATGTTTTACATATACTGGTCTTTCAGAGGAGCAGAGTCTTGGGAGCATGGAAATCACCCATTGCCTCTATACTCCGTGCAACAATAGTCACAATTTATACCCCAAAAGTGTTAGAGAATGTTTTAACCCTGCAGAACATCGTTACTTGTTCCACCTACCAACAGACAAAACCAACATGGTCATACTGAAAATAATAATAATAACTTTTAAAAAGACACAATGATATAGAGGTTAGAAAACATTGTCTTTATTAATGACATGTCACTGGGGATGTACAGTCTTGCATGGGTTAATCAATTAGTTTGCCTGAACAGAAAATAAACAGAGGATATTTTCAGTACACAACAGTACATAAAGGTTAATGCAATCATGCATTCCTCCGAGCCCACCATGAATTCAACATTTAACTTCAATGATTTTGCCACAAGTAAAAAAAAAAAGAAATAAGTTAGATGACAGGATGGTGTTTCATCTTGTGGAGGGAAAATTCCTCCAAAACACAAACATGTCAGAGCAAGTTTTAAGAGAAAAATAGTGTAGAACTGTGGTAGAAGGACTCTGTGAAAAATAGCTCTAGGATAGTAAGTGCCATCAAATCGATAAGGTCCACTCCTCCTCATGGCCTTTACGCACATATACACAGAAAATTACTGCAAACATTCTGCTTTAATGGCATTTTAGTTTTTCATCGGGGATAAAAACAGTGTTTGCTGTATCTAAATGTGCAGATTCACAACAACTCTTACATCAATCAGAGTGAATTGGAAGTATGAAATATGAATGCTATGTTAGCTATTCTGGGAAGACTTATTTCAACCAAAAAAATCCTCCTCATGAGTGATGGACCAATGCATGGACATGTCTAGGCAATGATCAGGATGAGGGCAGTGAAAATGGGGAAAGAGAGGTGTGGAAAATGACTGATAGTGAAAAGCACAAGTGCAGGTGATTCCTTGACTGGAAAAATAATGCATAAAAGAGTGGAACAGTATTCTGGCACAAACCAACCCAACTGAACTGGAACCATGGGCTGTACACGTGAAACTGGCCCTTGCTGTCTTCTGCTTGTAGGTCAATACTCCTGGTCTGCAAATTCTGGGCATGCTCTCTGATAACCTCTGATGCACCCTCCCCCTTGTGCATCCCTTCATGCTAGGGAAGTGAATAAAATTTAAATTTAGGATAGAAAATACAGTAAAAGCCAATCAAAAATTTACATACATTAACCAAAGGTGGCACCAAACTAGAGGAGTATTAAAAACCATGAGAGACGACTCATTTTATGGCACTTGCTCTGCTTGCGCCAGCTGCTCTACGCGCAACGCTGAGAACAGCAATACATTTCCAGAGGTCATGATGCAGCAGAAACTCAGGCTCAGCAACTCCTACACAAACTAGCACATGCCAAAAAAGTGCAGAAAATACCTTCTGTGACTGAAGTGAAGATCAAGAGATGTCCTCAGTCACTATAATGCTACAAAGTTGTAAAAAGCCAAGCTTTGCAGCCAAAATACTCTTATGAATTATCCTAAGCAGCAATGCCCATGCTGTAGCCAGCGGTTGCTACTTCTGGCAGAAAAGTCATTTCTCTGATGACTGCTACACAAAAATGGGACATCTTTTCTGATAAGGAACCATTTCTTCCCTCGAGCCCTTGATTTCATTGCTACAATATGAGGCAAGGGATGATACCCCTTCCCCCAGCAGGGATGTCTCCTGCAAATGGAAAAAGCTCATGGCACTCAAACCCCTTGAACAGGCAAGTGAAATCAGTGAAGTACCATTAATCCTCACAGCAATTAACACAGTATGGAGCAAGCCCTGGACAGACACACATCCACCACTGCAAAGACTCAGAAGGGCTCTGTGCTTTCACACAATGTACACACTTAACTCGTATTTTAAAATGTCCAGCGTGCTAATACAGGATGTGCTGGGATGCTGAGCCCCAAACCCATGCAATGAAGGGTTTGGTTTTACTAACTGGAAGGGTTTGGATTTAATAATCCAACACATGGGGGGAAGGGAGGTTTGTCATAAAGTAACACCTTCTCTTTGAGAAAAATCCAATTTTTACAGAACATGGTCACAATAAAGATTGCATTCTTCCTTGGATTTACACCCAAATGAAAAACAACTTGGAGACACAATTTTTACAGAACATGGTGACAATAAAGATTGCATTCTTCCTTATATTTACTCCCAAAAAAACCCAGCCAAATCACAACCTGCTGGATGTGAGCTATAATAATGGTGGTGGTTATGATTTTGTTTTTTCCCCTCCCCACCAAGTATATTACTTATGAAACTGAGGCTGAAAGGACTGAAAGAAAATTTCAGCATCTTTAATTTGGAAAACAGAATGAACTAGAAATCTGGAAAAATAACTTGTGACTAATATGCAGATTTTATCAGCTTGTAGATCGGAAGCCACAGTTTGCTGGAAGTTGTCTCCTTTTCTGCTAATTTGCCTCAGATGAAAAAGGCACTTGTGTTCTCTCTCTAAGTGAGTACTTCGCCTCAGTGCCTTTTGCAGCATATGCTCAAGCTTGCAGTTACTATTGATAGAATGGGAAAGAATGACAATTCTCAAGATTTCATAAAAATTCTTCTCAAGCCAAAATGCTTCAGAATTTAATTTATAATTCAGATATTTACACTCAAACATCAGTCCTGAAACCTTTCCTTGCAACACTTCTACCATAGGTGGAATTCAACTTAAATAAAGGCTGCAATGTTGTGTGTTCAGACAATGGCCTCACAGAGCCTGTCATGAAAGCTAGTGATGACCATAAAATAGTAGAAGTGTTCAGACTATTTTAGGCTAAATGTCCAGTGGGATAAATGAAAACTGCTAATTTGGAAGAGGAGAGACACATAATTTTAGAGTGAGAAGTGTGCTCTGTGGCCATTAGCCGAAATCCTGGGAATATCCACATGAGGAGCAGAGGAAGCTGGTTTAGCAAGACAGCAGAGACTGGGGGAGGAAAGCCTCACAAGGGAAGAACAACCATGCTGCTTGTATCTGGCATTATTTGAACCCACCAGCCCCACTGCTAAGGCATCATAAGGTGAAGTCATCAATTATGATCTGCAAAAGGGGAAAAACCTGCATCATATAGATCATTGTAATTACTCTCAACCACAGGTTTCTGCAGCAGTCAAATCCTTGGTCTTCTCCATCCTAGAAACCACACATCTCAGAGGGTCTGTGACAGCAGGGACATCGCCTGACAGAACATTACCCCTACCCCAGGTGTCAGTGCAGCACTGGGAGTGGAGGACAAAGTCCAGGAGATGGTGCATCTGGAACCTGCTCTGTTCCTTCCACTCCTCCCCTCTGACCGCATAGCCACACCACAGGAGATGAGATGTACAATGGGGAAAGTGCAGACGGGCCATTGCACTGCCCATTTCTCTGTGTTTCTACTGCTCTGGTTTGAGCATTTGTGCAGGCATTTCTGTCAGAAAATGGTAACTATGCCAAACTTCGATCCCATCAGTGTACAACAGAATACAACTCTGATTTCCATGCTCTTAGGCACGCAATAAACTAAAGGCACCACAACTAGGAGGTACATGCAGAGAGCTATAGGAATGCCTTTGTTACACTTGAGGACTACAACTATGAATTACACCTGGAAACAAAACGTCCATTTCCTAGGTTTTTTCCTAAAGCACCATGGTATGGATAGAGGCAGATACAGGAGCTCACACAATCTCTTACAAAAAGTGACTAAAGCTACCAAAATATGTAGGACCAAGTAAGCAACATGATACTGTCACTCAGTTAACGGCACCACAATTGAGAATCTAACACAGAAAATGTATCCCTGAGGAGTGTGAAAATACATTAACTCCTTGATGATCTTCACAGTCCATTATCAGCTACAGGTGACATGCCATAATATCCAAATCCCCAGCATCAAACATTAAAGTCACAATACACAGCAATAATCAATTTTAATTATAACAATCACCCTATAAACAATTCACAAGCTAATTGGATCAATAAGCGAATTCCCATCAAGTGCAATGAGCTGCACATTCTGCAGCCTAAGTTATCCCTGCCTATGGCTACAGAAAGAGTTTATTCTCAGCAGTATTTGGACGAGATCACTTTTAAATTGGCTGAGGCTGCAGATCCCAGCACTGCCAGCCCTCTGCATCCCAAAGGCTCACTGCAAAGGGCAAGTCTTTTGCAGCGGCTGCAGATGGCTACGTACCCACCACAGAGGTCTTCATTATAATTGGTATTTGAAGCATAAACATTCAACAACAGGATATTTCAACTCCTAAAACCAGTCAATTATGTTTGCTGAATTAGCCTGTGTGACTGAGTTGGTGAGTGCAACAAAGGAATAAGAGTGAAACAAAAGCCCTGTTTAAAATAGGTCACTCCTTTCGAAAATTTTGTAATTACACACTGCAAATACATTTGCATGTTCAATGAGTAGTACATGTTTCTTGTGATGAGAAAGCCTGGAAGAGTTTAATCAAAGTCTAACTTATCAGCAAAGGCTAATTGGTTTTCATAGTGCATCATCCATCAGAATCTAGCATTAGTGCAAGCTTCGCCAACCATTAGCTGGCAGAAAATCCCAATTTATTTTGATAACAGAGGTCTTACCTCCGGGGGTTTCCATGACCACATAATCAGGTGGTGCATCAGTGGCCCATCCCATGCCCTCCAGTCAGCATCATCCAGTTAATCAACTCAACAGACAGGGAAGATGGGAACTGACCACGATGCAGAGTAATTTGGGAAGAAAGAAAGGTACAAGGGTGATACATAATGAGTTTAAGTCTTTTTCTTGTAAGAAAGAGTGCAAAATAGAAACTAATTAATAAACTGCCATGAGTAAAGCAACCCAAAATGCAAAATAATGATGGACTGAAGTTTTCCCTACAGCAAGCTGTCATCTCAGATTGTGAACTGTAAGGCTGATTTCCTCAGCGTTATGCAAAGAAACGGCCCTTTTTTCTTTTATTTAGACTTCATATTTTAGCTACTGAGTCTTCTTTACACTAAGCTGGGTTTGCAGGCAAGGAATAAACCCAAGCCTTCTATTCCTGGGCATGATCTGCCTATGCAAAAATCTGGAATTATTTTAGGGAAGGATATCTTAGTACTTCCAGACTTGTATTTCCACCACCACAACACATGACTACAAATGACAAAATCTAAAGAAAGTCAGACCTTACGGAGGGCAGAGGCTGAAGATTAATTTATTAATGTAACACTTCATCTGAAATCATCTTACATCTGTGTCACAGCTTGAAATTCTTATAATCAACCTAGGAGAAACTATTACAAGATGCTATTGGTCTGGTGCAAGACAACAGCAAGGAGACAGGACCAGAATTTATTTCGTACCAAACTTAGCATGCAGGAAACATTATTGTCATTTCAATCCAGTGACTAATTCAAGGATGAAGAATCAGGTCCCGTCAGGATCACCTGTAATCATCTTGTGGCTGCATGCCACTAGGCCACAGCCAAATGCTAGTCGTTTTGGAGTCTCGCATACTGATCAAAAAGGCAATGAGACAGCTCTGCAAGTATTATAGATTCATCAATACAGCACTTATTACTGAGAACCTGAGCTAATTAGGACTGCCCCACTGACAGCATCACATTAGGATCCAACCCATCTCCTCCACATGGCACTGCCTGGTGCTGAGTCAATCCCCACAGCTCATCCAGAGCTGACCAAGGCCTGTTGGGATGACATGAAGCACATGCCCCAACTGCACTTGTCATTCAAATCACCCAGCTACAAAACTCAACTACAACGGTTAAATACAAGCAAAACAATCTAATTTTGTTCTTCAGAAGATCAACTAAGAGTCCCCTCACTGTCTATAAATCCAAGAGGCAGACCTGGGTGATTAGGACTGCATGTTTCCTAGGTGATAAGCCTTTCATTTTTCTGGAAGACATTTGAAATAGAGCATAGGAAGATTAATCCTCCCCAGAGAAGGGAGAGTTCACTGACTAATTTCTCTTGCATTTAGACGTAATAATTAGGCATATTGATTCTTCTGCTTTGTTCCTTACCATTATAATGAAATAATTAAGACAACCTCAAGGAAGTATTCGAAAGCTCATTTCACTGTCTTCTCAAACATGGGCCACCTAACAATCACGTGCACACTCAAAGGGAAAAGCAAAAGCAGACTCTCACCTTATTTATCTCCGTAATTCATCAGGCATCAACTTCAGGCAAGTGAGATCCCTCTGGTGTGACCAGGACACACCTTGCTCTGCTAAGCTCTCACAACAACTTGTTATCAAGGGAGACTGGAGAGAGGCTGACCCTCTCCAAGAGTTAAGAAGAAAGAAAAAGCAATATTTGTAATTCTCCTTGCAGAGCCTCATCGTACTGCTCTTACAAAATATTACGCAAATGTTATTTCCAGTTCAAATTGTTTTAAGATTCTTGGAAGATAATGCTAAAGCGTCTACACTGAAGAGCGCTCCTGATCTCTCCAATCTCTCAGACAGCAGCACGAGCAGGTTTTTCAAATACAAGTATGACGTTATCCATGAAGGACTCAATCTTTGCATCCACAGGAGGAAAACATAAGACAAATGGTTTGGGGGCTTCCTGATGGTCCTCAGGGATGTAAAGCTTGGCTGAATGGATCAGGGCCTGAACAGGGTACATTGTGCACATCTGCATGGATACTCAGGGAGTGCTGAAATTGGAACAATTATGAGAAGGATGAATGAAGATATTAAACATGCAAAAAGGTCCAAGAAAAGCCACTTAAATTGAAAAGGATTTTCTCATGTCTAATTCAACATTACTAATTCAACAGCTGATAAGAGTTCTCTGATCTCTCCAGCATGTCTCAGATTTAAATAATTTTAGGCATTTTTGTATTAAATAGCCTTTCAAATATTATTCTTGTAAAAACAGAGGGAAATGCATGTGCATTTTAAAACATGCTCGCTTCACAAACACCACTAAAGCAAGCTGATACAAAACCATGGTCTCCCAGCCCCTGAGGGGCAAAGGCAATGACCGAAAAGAAAGAGGTCATTCCCCCAAAAGCATGCAGATATGCTGCCCTGGAATATGACACCACATGTGTTAGATGTGGATGAGTGTTTAGGTCCAAAGTAAGCACAGAACTTTCCAGAAGTGGGGCATTTACTGCAGACTGGTATTGAGCACTGGCGTATCTTGACCCAAGAAATGACGTCACAGCCTCCTCCACATTTGCTCTTCAAGTAAAGCTCACCCAGAACCTCGTGAGTGATGTAACTCTGGCACAGTACAAGCTGTTAACATTTAGTAGGTGTCTCCTGTAGCCAGTGGTCACTGTGACAGCAGGGAAGCAATGTCTGATTCAACACTTCAAACGGAAATCTTAGATGTGGCTACCTCTCAACAGGACGAAACATCTGAAGAATGTGTTTTTCTGATATTTTTACTCCCTGAGAAATGAAGGGTGCTTTCTGTATGACTCACATCCATGTTTTTCACTTGTGATATTTTAAAACTCTCAGAGCCAGAACTGATTGGAATGCAAAAAGTGTGACTTTTCTTCTGTCCTACCCCAAAGGGCCTTTCAGCCAGGGACAGGTGACAGCAGGAACTTGGAGTGGGTCATCTCCAGGTTTACAGTGGGGGTAGAAAGCTTAAAAGAAACAGCTTTAGAATTCGTGGATGTCAGCCATATGAAAGCTAAAAGATTTGATGAAAAAGAAGTACACAGACTTCTTTTCTATGAGAACATCATGTGTATTTGAAAACAAACAGAAAAACCCATCCAGAATAAGGGCTCCTTTCTCTCCCCTCCAGCCAAAAGTATCGTTACAGCGTAGATGAGAGCTAAATTTTAAAAAATGCAGTTAATTAAATACACAATTCAAAGAGATATCCTCATGACAAGTGATCAAATGCAGATTGTTTGCATGAATCTCCTTTCACTGGACATTCCTTCCCAAATTCTGCATGCTTATATTAGGGCATCATGGAGAAACCCACACCTGTCCTAGTTGCACCCAGACTGTGCAGATCTAAATTGTCCACTCCCCAAAGAGTCAAAAGATGCAAAAAACAAATACAACAAACAATGATAAAAGAGTTTCAATGCTTTGAAACTGCTCCCCAGAGTCCAGCTTCTCTTTCAGCTTGGAGAAGGCTGAAGGGCTCCTTGCTGGACCAAGGCTCACCATAAAATCTCATTGGCTAGGCTAAAATGTCTTTAGCATCAAGCCAATGTAAATGCTGCCTTTCTTTAAATACAGTTTAGTTCCTTTAAAGCATCATTCAAGAGATCTAAATGCCAGCCTCAAGCTCAGACACAAGTAAGCATTCAAAGGAAATTCACAGGCAAGGTTTTGCTCTGGGCAGAAAGATCTTGCTAATGGTTTTGCAAAACATTTTTTTCTCCGCAGGAGCAAGAAAGCAGAGAAAAGAACCACACAAGCAGTCAGAACAACAGTAAAACCTGGAAACTCAAAGGTGAGAGAGGGGTTTCTGCCCAGTCAGGGGGAAGGTGGCTGCAGATGCTCACAGGATGCAGGAGCACACCAGGCTCCTCTGTACTGCCAGTGTGAATAAACAAGAGTGAATCACCAAAACATTTGAAGCAACTTCTTTTAAAAGAAATAACCTGCAAAGGACTGAAAACCTGACTAACGATTAAGATCAAAAGGGGTAACATCAACACAGAAACCTATTGAGTCTATACAAAAATGTCACCAGCTCTCCAAGTGACAAGGAACACAGTTTGCTTTTCAGCAACCCAGAACTGTACAAAATACAGAGTTTAAATACATTTCCATTCAGATAAGTTATCTCTTCCCCTCCCCACCAGCAGCTTTTAAAAGATTCATCTTGAACTTACAGCACTGGAGGGTTTTTTCTTCTCAGATTTTTAATTCACTGGCAGCATAAAGACCTTTAGCAATTTACAGTGTGAAGAGCAGTTTCTCCTCAGATTGCCCTGCTTCGAGTCAGTTTGTACATTATGGTTACTTCATTACTTACATTGCATTACACAGGGGCAAACGCAGCAGCCGCTGCTCTCTGCAGCAGATGTACCCCAGGGCCAGCAGGAGCCAGATGTTTCCCAGGGCCCGACATCAGGAGCAGGGGCTGGGCTGCTTTACCCCAACTGCCCCTCTGCAGTGCTGAGCCCAGCACAGACCTCTTACCTTCCTTCTAGTTTGAAAGTGGGGTAAATCAGAGAAATACTGCAGAGGACACAGCCACATCAGCAGGCTACACTAATCAAAGTGTCGCAATTAGCGAAATTTTAAAAAAAAAAAAATCACCAAGCCAACAGAGCAAAAACCCCAAACCTATGGGAGACATCCAAATTCTGTTGAACTGCAGAAGGAACACTAGAGGGACCAGAATGTATTTCTTCCTGTTCTCTTGTCATGATGGCCTCAGCTGTTTGTCCTCCTGTAGGTCAGAGGGATGCAAGCCAGACTCCTCAAACCCTCACGCTATGCTCCCCCATGTAGTTTTGGTCTAACAAAATGGCACCTGGGCCAGAAAATCCTATGGGTTTTTTTAGACATGTTCAAAGTAGAGCCTTCCCACATCTTGTTGCCTAATTCCTGACTGCTGCTTCTGTGAGATGTCTCTTTTTCATAAGCACTTCCCATCTCTACAAGCTACATGTTGGCTTTAAACATTGCAGACAATACAGGTGGTAAAAACCAGAATCTCACCTTCCTCTTTGAAGGCACCTGTGCTTTCTTGGTGGGGTAGTGAGCTGCTGCAATGCCAGTCCATAGGGAATATGTGTGCACTATACATGCCGTGTTGGATCTAATTTTTCTGTATACCACCATATGGAACAGAATCTCAGCAGCATCAAACGTTTACCTAAACCCCATTAATGTCTTCTGCAAGCCAATATTTATAGCATACACATGAGTAGCTGCTGTCAGCGTGTGTATAAATGTTAAACTGAACTGTTAAAGAAACATAATGACAGATGTAGAGATGCTGAAGAGTGCAATCTATTCTAATTTATGATAATTTATTTCCATCATCTGGAGCCCTATTCAGAAGGGAAAGCTGAATGCATCCCAAAGTGCATCATGGGGTGGAGTGTAAAAATCCCAGAAAAAAAATAATATCTCTTTTAAACGAAGCAAGAGTACTCTTGTCCTAACACCCAGGACATGCTTACCAATCTCTCTGTGCAGAAGCAATACAGATGGGGGGTACTCAAGCCCTGCCTCTTGGCAGCCCAGTGACACATGGGCATCAATGCAATTTGGGAATAGCTAGGAACTGTTTGTCCCATGAGAGATGTCTGATCACTGCTGAGTCACTACTTTTGGGGGACTAAGCTGCACAATGAACATTTATGAGCTCTTTCAAAGCCTCTCCAGCTGCATGAACAACCAACGCTGCACCCATGGGTGGCCAGCACTAATGAGCACACAAATTTGAAGAGGGAAAGCCATTTTTAGAAATGAGTGAACTATGCTATAGAGAGCTATATGGCAGAAAGACCTTTTCTGTTTGATTCCTCAGCAACACAAGCTGTGCTGGATCAGTTCTGCCATGAGACCTGAACCTCATCTCCCTCTCCGGTTGCTGTCATTCTGCTGTGAAAGCCATGGTGGAGAGGATGAAAAAAAGAGAAGGGGAAAAAAAAGCAGTGACAGTACTCGGTCCCTGCAGTGGGGACCAACGCTGGACGCAGAGGACCACAGGCAAGGAGCTCATTTTCATGGCATCATCCCCGCCTGGGAAGCGCCAGGCCGCACGCAGCAGTGGCAGGAGGCTCATACCCTGTGGCACAGCCAGCATCCCCTGCATATGTTGGCCCGCTGTGGAGCCAGCTCCTGCTGCCTGCCAGGGCCTCACAATCTGGACAGGCAGAGATTTTGTGATGGAACAGGCGCCCTCTCTGCAGAGCTGCCTGCCACGAGTGACAGGCTGCCACAGCAGCCCCAGGACCACATGCAACCTATGGAGCCAATGCAGCAAAACACAGAGGCTTAGGAATGCTGATTCTCCACTGAGTGGACTGTGCTGCCTCTGCATAGCTCTTAAAAACTCCACCGCTGGCCGCAAAAAAGGGCTAGGCACACAATATATGCATAGACTACAACACCAGTATGCACTCATGGACTTATACGTCGGATGACAATTTTCAACCAAAACAATTTTCTGCGTTTTAGACTCACTTGTCTTTTTCCAAGAGTTGTCATCTCTCCAAAAAATGCTGGCTTTTCTTTCTAAGTGCCAGTGCTAAGGGCTTGCAAAATCTACCCTGGGAACACCACTGCTGTGCCTTCCTTGAGTTTGGGTTGGCCCCTCACGCTGCCCCTGCTCTGGAAATCAGGTGCCACAGCCAGACTACACCATTCCAATGGGCAGAAGGGTCCCACTTGGGATGATCCATCACTGACTTCTCCAGAAGGAGTGAACCTGGGGCATCTCAGCAGGGTGTGCAGAGGAGGAGAATACAATCATTTCTGTAGAGAATATCTCCTTACAGAAACATTTTGTGCTGAAATATTGTAGTTTCTGTCACAAATATTTCTCCATTCATGATCTCACCAAAGTGCCAGTTTTTAAAGGAAATTGAGATTAAGAATTATTTTTCCCTCAAGTAAGTGAAATTTCTTTTTCCAAAGCAGCTCTACCAATGACTCCTTCTGATGTAGCAATGACAGATTCTTCCCTGACATCTTAGGTACAGCCCAAATCACAAATACTCCACATGATCCTCAATCACCTGCCCCAGCCTATAACCCATGAGGAAACTTTCTGCTGCTCTGTGGCTGGCTGCAAGGAAAGCCAGCTGCCTGCAAAACTGGGCACTTGGCTGGGACTTATTGATGGATGTGCCCAGCCAACAACATTCAGTGTTGCTTCTGCTTTCTGCTCTCTGACTGAAGGATCAAAGTTTATTAATTATTCCACTTGAAATTAAATCTCTTTCACAATAAAATCTCCACTCTTGGCCTCAAGCCTCTCAATGAGTAATTCCATCAAGGAAACTCCTCTTGCAGCACCATTCAAAGAAGAGTAAAAAAAGGGAGTGAATACGTTTAGAGAGTAACTCTACTGAGCCATACTTGTGAGTAATCCCTCTGTCCACATGCCCATGGGTCACCAGTTGGAAAAGGCAGCTTGAAAGGCACTCAGTACTTGGTAGTGAGCAGCTTTTGCACTTTTATCCATCTTCAAATGCATCCTTGTGTCTGCGCACAAGATTAGAACAAAACTCTGCTACGACACCATAACACGCACCATGTATATCAGCTCACCAAGATCAAAGGCACACAGGAACGAAGAATTTAATTAAAATGTTAAAATCAAACAGGAAGGCATCCATTGTTTAATTTTTTGGCAAGCATCTTCTTTCAAACTGGGTCCTAATTCCATTCCAGCACACTGACTGCCCTTGGAGATGGCAATGAGGAGAGCTCTGCTAGCTGCTGGATTTGGCAGTGGGGGAATCCCACGCTTGCTTTGGCTTTCAAGCACAGTCCCTAAAAAAACGCTAAGAGAAACTGCTCAGCTTCAAAGGAGAATTATTGCTATATACGTATTCTGCAGTAATAAGCCAAGTTCCAGTATCAAACCTAAGCCCCTTGGGCTGGGCACGAGATACACCCAAGAGCATCGCTCCCCCTTACAGTCCCAACAGGGAGGTGTGACCTTGCCATGTTCAACCACTTCAAGACGCCCTTCCCTCTGTACAAAGGCTGTGTGAAATGGGGTAAAAAACTGATGCAAAGAAGTGATGTTTTGTGTGCAACATGGCCTCTGCGTGGGGAGGAGCAGGAGTACACAACAATGTGGTTTTAGACTCGCACACAGCCAGGGGCCTTGTCTTGTTTGGTTTTGCTTCAAGCATACCTCCAGCACACAGCCAGGGAGAAGATTATTCTGCAAACAGTTCAAGCAAGGCTCAAGTTTGCTTGTTAAATAACTGTATGATATTTCCTGGCTTCCTAGGGTATTTTGATCTGAATGCTTAAGGCAGCCACAGACCATAGAGCCCACCTCAGGGAGGCTGAATCAAGAAGCCAGTTGTCTCCTTGGTTTTTGGGAACCTAGCAAGGAAGATTTTGCTTCTTCTTTAATATTATCTGGGATGCCACAGAGGCTCTTCACCTAATATGAGGATTGTCAAATGCAGTGTCAAACATGGGGCCCCAATACAAGCACCTAACATGCACGTGACAAAGGATCTGAGCTGGGGCTTATCACTTCAAGCCAAAGATACTTTGGATTTGCATCACCTGAGAAATTACCCGGGAGGGCAGGGCATTAACATCAAGAAAAGGGATGACTGAGGACAAACACAATAAACTTCTCTTTGAAATTCAAAGAGCTACTGTAGAGCTGTTACTATAAATTACTTCCTGATGTATCAATGATCTTGCTGATGTTGGGTAGCATTTCATTTAGAAATCATCTGGGCAGAATTTCACCCTCAATACTTCAGGCTTTTGAGCATTTCCAGTGAATATTCAGCCAGGCTGTTCGCAGCAGGCTCTGGTATTTCTCATAGAATAAAGATCAAGTTGACAAGTTGGGACTTTTGCAAGAGAGTCAAATCAGATTTATTTCTGATAGCAGGTCTGGGACTGTACACCTCTCCTCTGAAAATGTATAACACTTCATTGCAATCTTCCTGCTTCAGTTTTTCTCCTGCTTCCTTAACACTACCTCCCTCCTGCACATTTTAGTGACTAGTATGGGGTCTTCTTATCAAAGAGGCTTCTCCAATCCAGCAAAAGCCCCATGTCATGGTCTCTGATCACTGAAAACACCCTCACTAATTTCTGCCTTGCAATGGCCCTGCCAAACTGGGCTGGAACATCTGCACCAGCACTTATCCAGGACCTGGAGCCCACAGAGCTCCCCACAATGTTCATCCCAAGCCTCAGGCTGCAGCACTTCATGCTCCCCACAGTACTAGCTCAGTAGCTCCTACAGGCTCTGCCTCTAACACAGCCTTCTCTCATATGCTAAGGCATTCTGGAAAAGGCACACCCAGAACAGCTTGCTCAGAGAAACACATTTATCTATGCATTAGAACATCATGAAAAAAGGAAAGGTAAAACAATGAGCACATTACTTCAGCCTTTCCTGAGCCTTTTTCCTGGGTCATGCACCTGCCCCACAGCTTTAAGGGCCAAAGCTGGCACTCATCTTGTGAGACCTTTCTGCTTTGCTCTCAACACTGAGGCCCAGAACATTTGTTCCATGCTACAGATGGCTGCTCATCTGGAAAACCCCCTCTCCTTAGGGGCCACACCAGTCTAATCCTCTGCTGATCCTTCTCCCCTGGCAGCATTATGAAAATACTTCACCAGGGCAGAACCTAAGCTGTTCGACACAAGACTCTGTTCCCTCCCACCACAACCAACCTCTGAGCCTGACCCACAAGAGTTCTCCCCTCACCATCCATTCCAGCTTAGGTCTGAGCACTTGCAAATGCATGCAAATACTCCATCCAAAAATCTGGAGCATGCACTCATGGATGTGCCTGCATCCACAGGATGCTAGTGAGGCAACACCTAATATTTTTGTTTATATAAAATGTCCTTAGAGAATACCTCCTTACTTAAATGAATGTTATATATCAAAGCCTTTCAATGCCATAAGTAGTATCTACAATTACAATAATTGGAATCCCCACCATTTTATGTGATTTGGGATTTTCCTTAAGAATGGGAAGCACTATTAGCTTTTTTAACTGAGTGAAGTATTCAGAACGGGAAAACACTGCTTCCAAAAACAAACCTGAGAAGTCTCTAAAATGGCCAGAAGACAAAACTGTGCAAATTAAAGCAAAAGCTTACAGTTTGCCTATATTCAGTATTCTTTCGCTTTTGCCAAAAAGCAAGCGAGCTGTCACCTTAGCAACTATGTCACACTTTGCAGCACATATGCCACTTTGAACAAACACCTTAAACACAGCATCTCCACACTATACATTCCTTTCTATGATGTTCTTAACAGCACTCTGTAGATCCCCCGGAGACTAAAATCCATGAAGACCCCTCTGGCAGCTGCTGGGCTGGACAGACAGACAGCCAAGTGCTGTTTTCCACACTGCACCCCAGGCCCATACTAAGACAGAAGCATTTTTATTCGGTGCCCAAGGGGAAAGCTGAGCTTGCACATGGGTGGCTTTGTCTTCCACCACCAGCCCCGTGCCGAGTCCAGTATTACCAGCTTTCTGCCTCTCCTCTTTCCCTGCTCAGGACAAGATCCTCTCCCCTGGAGCAGAGTGGACAACTTCACCAAGGAACATCTCCTGCCCCCTGGGATCATACACAGTGCCATGAATGAAGGTTAAGCCAGGGACCAGAGCATCCAAATGATAAAAAGGGTTCTATCAGAAGCACCTCCAAGCCTGTCCTTTCCAGACTGCAACATCTGAATCCAGAGATGTCAACATGCAGGGCTTTTACCCAGGGCTCCAATTATGCAGATGCTGATTTACAGGAGTGATGAGTGAAACATCGCCCTCATAAAAATTGTCAAGGAGACTTTAACTGTGTTTGTCTAATAGCAGAATCCTCTATCTCTACACATCTTATTGCTAGTTTGAAAGTCAGATCATTTTTGTTCTTTTCACAGAAACCTGGTTTGCATATATAATCAAATTTAGCATTAATGAGTCTCTTTCCTCATCTTCTATTCCTAATGCTTCAAACAGTCGCACTCAGATAAGTGCGGCCATTGAAATGGCTTACCATGAGATTTTACCAGTTTCACCCATTTATTTCCACAGCAGCAGCACGTAACTCCAAAAAGTCCTGCTCCTGGAGCCCTGTCTCTCAACCATATGTGCTAATGCTACATAACTATTTTATACCAGGTCGCACTCTGGGCTGCTTGAGAATCATCAGGATTTAAATTAATTGTTAGGTGACCTTTTAAAATCAGCTCTTCCATGATCACAACACAGTCCCAAATGGAAAATGGTAGGCATCTTCCATATGAAAGATGTCATTTATTTGTATCATGGTCAGGCACTGCTGACCTTTTCTCTTCCCCTGTATCAGCATTTGTACCATTTTAACAGCAACTTTTTGATGAGAACAGTTCTCAGTTTCCAACCAGATATGCATGCAGATAATCATGGATGTGAACAGCAAAGCAGACAGCTCTCTGCAGACTGCGTAAAACATGGGATCACAAGACAGATTTCCTGTTCTTTCACTTACGTTGTTCTGGGTTTTCAGTCTTTAGAGCTCCCATCATTCTTCTGCTACCTTGATCTAAAACCGTATGTTTTATCAAAGCCAGAAGTTTCAGAATCATGAGACTCTCAGAAGTTGAGGCTTTAAGACACAAGGTAAAACACCATGTAGGCACTGCTAGTGCTTCTGCTGCCTTTATACTAGTCCCACTGGCGGAGTGACATACAGCTTTCACATCTGCCTTCAGTGAGACTACAAAAACTTTTCAGATCCTTCCGGTCACACACCACAGAGCCTGATGTCTAATGGCAAAATCCACTTCCTGGGTACTTCCTAATAAAAACAACTTGTCTGACAGAGTTCCCTGCCTGCAGATTACCCCGATAAGTGCTCAGAAGTTGCAGGCCCAAAGCCAAGGACCAATGAAGCCTGTTCCCAGGGCTCAGGTCTCTTGAATGCTCACATCCCGTTGGTTCAGCCTGGCAATTTTTGCCTGCCCAGAGCTGCAGTGTATTTTGCATGCATTATGCTAAGCTGCCTATAAGAAATCATCCAATTAATTACAGCTTACAGAGAAGGGTTAGTTACATGGTAATTACCTTTCTAATATTAAAATACTATAGAAATGGATTTACATTTTTTGATTAAGTGGCACATGTTTTACTGACCTGACACTACACATACAAGACCTTTGAGGTAGCAACTGGGACCCAGTTTACAAGAACAGCTAAGTACCTACATCCCCAGGCAGACATCAAAAGACTTGACAATGTATTTTTAACATGTGTTTGTGCTTCTTACCCATCAAGATGGATGGGCCTAGCACTAAACGCAGCATCTGATCCTGGCACCACATAAGTAACATCACCAGGCAGTAAGAAATACTACTTTTTTTTAAGGCTTTTCTTTCAATAGGAGGGTAGAGAAGATCAAACACAACTCTTCCACCCTGCATCCACGAAGAGCATTAAGCTTCAGCAAGCTAACCCCACTCCATCAACTAAGTCTCTGCCCATACCAGAGTAGCCAGCAGCCTTCTGATTAAGGAAAAACCAAACAAACATATGCAAACTGATGAAGAGTCTCAAGCAACTATAAAACATCCGAGGCCCATGACACACTAGACAGAGCAAACTACTAATCACACATGCTTCATGCAAGCATTACCTTCTTATTTCTTTCCCATTTATTTTCAGCATATCAAGATATCTAGGCTTTTCTAGGGCACACTTGAAAGCACACAGCTACTTATGTCCATTCATATGCATGCAAATATAACCCAACAAAAGCACTCCATGGCCAGATGAGCAATCAGCACTAGGACAAAAGACAAGACTTATTATCAGCATTTCAAGATTCAGATTCCCTTTGCCTTCTGAACACACATTTGTGTGCAAGGCAAGAGGTGCTAACCCTTTCAGAATCTATACCATCAAAGCAAGTTTGACTCTTGCCAGGCAGGCAACAGTTTTTCCTGGCTCACCAGTCAAGTGATCACAGTGTGAAGGCAAGGAAGCAAAGCAAGGTTAGCTTGGTCCATGTACATCACACACAGATTTTTCAAACCATCTTCTTTCAATTTCCCCCAAAGACTTGTTGGCCAAATGCCCTGCAATGCTTTGGAGCTCTTTGGTACATCCCATGAAGATGCCTATGAGCAGTGATTAAAGCCAGTCGTGCAAGGCTTGGAATGTATTTTTTTTGCATAAAGGCAAGCACTAAAACAACTCCTCAGACACATTTGAGTTCACTGAACATCCTAATGCTCATTTCCAAGTTGTCCTATCAAGAAAAGCCATAGCGTCCACAAGATTTGTCCTGCAACATAAATGATTCACACGTGCCCTGATAAAAGCTGCACTGGCTTAGACAGAGCTATGGGTGGCCTTTGTGCCAAAAATACCCCCTGCCCATACCGGCCCAGACAGAGCTGCAAGTTGGTGCAGATGGGAGCTCAGTGCAAGGTATTTTAAAACACCAACCTATAGATTACCATCAAGGCAATCACAGCATCTCCCAGCTGGCACAACAGTGGAGTTTCTGCATCCCTGCTATTTATGGAGGAATACAGGGAAAAACATTATGGACAGCACTGCAGCTCCTGTTACTTTACACAAAACTGGACAAGTATCAGGTTGCTTTGGGTTTGCAGAAGGAAAGTTGTTTGTGGCAATTCACAATGTAATTAACCCTCCACACCCCTCCTGCAGCCAAGGGATATAAAGTTTCCATTTTTACAAAAATATTTTTGCCAGTAACAGCCTGAGTACAGCAGGTAGCTCCTATACCCATCACACTGCACGGGGAGAGCCTTGCTTTTCATTTAACTTCCTCTTCTAGGGCTCCAGAGAGGCAGCAACTGCAAAACAAACAGACCAAAAGCGACAAACTTGCTTGTCTTGCTCACTTTTTGCAGACCCCAGTAAAAGCAGTCTCAACACATCCATGGAGTCACAGGACTGAAATTAATCCAGGGAGATGAATGAACATATTTCTTCTCTTTCATCTTTCCTTATTCATTATTGTCAGGTGCACGTATAAGAGAGTTATTTTTCAAGTGAAGTTGTAAGAGTGCTTGTGACATTGCTACTGGTTGTAGTGCCACAGTGGATTATCTGAGAAATAAGCTTCAGAAGATCATTCTTCCCAAGCAAAGATCTGTGGAGTAACAGCCAAGGGACTAAAGAGGAGCAAGAACAAATACAGCTTTTAAACAGCTCTTCCCTGCCCCCACCACACACCATGAGTTGACTCAAAGCTGGAAACACCCAGGCCTGACCCAGTACAGCTGTGTGCATTTTTCCAAGCTCAGACTTGTGATCCACATGCTTTATTGCCAAGGTAGAGTTCAAAAAATGCAACCCTTGCATAACTGCTACAAGTCGATTTCTTGGTTTCTTTTCTTCATCTTAACCTTTCCCGGGCCTGAGCCAATGATGTCTCTTAATGGCTTCTAAATGCAATTTGTTGTCTGAAAATAAGGTTACAACGTACATAGGAAATACAAATGAAAACATATTGCAGTGCTATTAATATTCAGAAGAATCAGCCTTATCTCAGCATCTTCTCTCTGGGTGTTAGGTTACCATCAAAGTAGGAAACTGAAGAAGGTCAGATAAGGTCCCTGCTCCTCGAGACAGGTCTATGTCTGAGCCAGACCACAGGTAAACTGGAATCAGCACACCTGAAGATTAATTCTGCAACAGTTACAGTTTCACATCTGAGAAATGTACAGCTGCTTCAGTTGCCTCCAGACCCACAAATGTGTGCACCCACAAACACACAAATTTCAGCAGCAGAGGTTTATGAATAAAGACATGCTCACCCCAGAGTCACTGTGCGCTAAACCAAATCGTCCAAACGACGAGAGTGCAAATTCACGGCTGGACTGCATGGACAAGCTAAGGACATTTTCAGCCTGCACCACCTCCACCCTACCAGCCTTTCTGAGGAACCCCCACAGTTCTGCCATCTGTGCTGCAACACCACAGACCCTCCCCCCAGGCATGAGAGCCACCCAACGCCCAGAATCGCTGCGTCACTAACTGGGCTATGAACTTTATTTCTTTGCAGATGCAATCTAGGACTCAAGTGGGAGGTGTTAAGGGGTGTAATTTGACTGTTCTGATCAAGTGCAACAAGGTCTGTGAGGCTGCCGGTGGACACAGAAGCGGACACAGAATTGACTGGAGCATTTGGTCTTCTTCAAAAGTTTATAATTATGATTATGCTGATAAAAGGAGTCGAGGGAGAGGTGGACAATTAGTTGAGACTGGAGATGGTAGAGAGAGGTAGACAGCAGTTGGGAGGCATGCTAGGAAGAGAAGGAAGATGGGTGTAATAAGATTAATTGAATAGAGATGGAATTTTAGTAATCCAAAAAGCCTTTTAAGTATATTAAAATAAGGTCTTCCACACTCTGAAATATCATAAACTAAATTGTGCTTAATTCTACTTACACATACATGTCAAAGAGAGAGAAAGTAATTTCTCAGATCATCTTAAATGTTAACACACTCGGCACCCTTCTCCCACATTCCCTTATTGCCAAGGACTGGCCCACCTTGGCCGTGTCAGAAGAGCTCTGTTTACACACAGCCGCATGTGCACGTATGTGTACACGCACAGGCAATGTGCACTCATAGCAGCCAGAAGAGTTCTACTTGTGGCTTCCAACCATGACAAAGGCAGCTTTTATATTTGGCTGCTGGAAGAAGTTACAGACCCAGGAAAGTGCCAAGAGAACAGTTCCCACTCACTGTCCCCAGGATGCAAACACACTGACTGGGGTGGGAACAATTTTCTCGATGGCACAGCCCATGCCCATGAGCCCAGAGTCCCTCCCAGAAGGGCTCGCTTCCCAAGCTCCATCAGATGCAGCCTCATCAGGCAGACAGCCAAAAGACCATGCTCCCAGCAGCTACTTGCCATAGGAACAGCTTTGCTCCCCATTCTTCTGCCCCACAAGTGAGTGCTGCAGAGTGGCTGAAGCACCCTCAGACCAGCACCTGGGGCTCAGTCCCTGGATGTCCTGACTTCTCCTTGAGGCAGGAGCAGCAGTGCCAGGTGGGTTTGTAGAGCTCTGGGCAAAGAACACAAGGGACCTTGTCTGTCCACTGCCGCATACAGGTGACCCCACTGTGGGGCTACCCTGTCCCAGGCCACGGCACCACCACATCACCATCACCCAACTCCACAGGACCTCATGCTTCAAGGTGCCCGGTGGGGAAGAGAAGCTGCTTCTGGTGAGCTGGGACAGAGTCTGAGGCGAGCACCTGCCCCCAGCACACCAAAACACCCCCTCCACAGGCACCCAGTCCGGGCTGTGCGTTGCAGGTGCCAACACGTGGATAAACGCACCCACACAGGGACGCGCCCCCCAGAATACGCGCCTTACATAATTCCCCAGCCAGTCGGCGTTAGGGGAATGTGATTAATCCTCCATGACATGTTCTGAACTTTCCGTTCAGAGAGGCTCTCTGCTCCCGTAGACCTACTGGCGATGGATGTCATTTGACCCGCAGACTTCACTATGAATGAGCATCAGAGCAACACACAGTGACATTGCTCCGCACACCAATTATCTGCCTCCTTCCCCGCTCGGCCCAGAGACAAGTTTGCTAAACGCGTAATGAGGATTCTATTTTCCTCAGTGCTGTTTTTTGTTTTTTAAATTCGTTTACAGCCAGCACAAGGATGGGGGGGGCACCCACAAACCCAGCCCCCAGGCCGCCCCGCTGGCCACAGCGCTGTAGGACGCGAGTCCCCGGGCCCTCGCCCCGTGTCTCTGTTCCCAGCCCCCGTGTTCCTGTCCCTCAGCCCGACCCAGCTCCCACCTGTTCCGCCGGGCGNTGGAGCCGCCCCGGCCCCCACCGCTGCCCCCACCAAGCCGCCCCAGCTGCTGCTCCGGCACTTTTTATAGCGGTGTTAATCTTTTGGTAATTAGGTTGGTTTGTTTGTTTGTTTGTTTGGGGTTTTTTTTTGTTTGTTTTATTTCTGGTAGGAAGGAGAAGGAAGACATCGGGAAAAATAAAATAAAATAAAATTAAAAAAATAAAAGAAACCAAACTGCCTCCTCACCGCGCGCACAGAAACTATTAATATTTTAGGGGACGGCACCCACTGCGCCGTGCTCTTCCGTCTCCTCTCCCCCTCTCGGGAGGTACTCGCTCGTCGTCCCCGCGGCCGCAGGGCTGCAGCTCTGCGCTCTCAGCCCTCGCTCCATCCGGCTTTTCGAGCATTTCCTTGACAGCAGAACAGCGTTTTCTGTCTTGCTGTTGTCCTGGCCTCGTTTACCAGCAGGGCCTTAACAATTCTAAAGCATTCCGGGTGGCACAGCCCGGCCGGAGCGGAGGTTCCCCGTGTCCATCCACGCTCACTGACAATGTTTCCAGCTCCTTGTGACATTAAAACGGCGCTGTGAGGATTTTGCGATGGAGCAAGTTCCTGCCCAGTAAAGGCTCAGGACACAAATTCATCACCCTGTCTGAGACCACAACAGCCTCTGGATTGGGACCCCGAGTCTGCAAACATTTGCATATTCAACTTCACTGCCACCCGGATAACCGGCTGTGCGACCAGAAGGACACCGGTGCTCAAACAGGATTTCGGCCATAAGTAGGTCAGAGATCTGCCTAAAAAATACCTGAAGCTTTTACTCTCTGTAAGGAATCAGCCATCTGCAAAAGTTGAATAAGCCAATTAGTTTTGCTTAAACTAAATCTCTATTATAAAAACCCCAAACAATAAGCTAAATGTATTCTTGGAGTAAACAAGATGGGGGGGGGGGGCCGGGGGGGGGGAGGAGGAAGGNGGACGGGGGGGAGGAGGAAGAAGATGAATTTACGAAGTTTTCATTGGAACTTGAGGCAGACGATTTTGTGTCAAAATCACAGATCTGGAACAAACTCAGCTGAAGTCTGGTAGCAGTGGGACTGGGTACAGTTTCTTTAAAACTTAAATAATCTTTTTTTTTTTTTTTTTAACCATATAAAAAAAATTCTTGTATTTTCTGTGCTCTTTTCTTTCTACCCTAGGAGAAAAAAACAGGAAAGGGAAATGGATAATTTTCCTTACAAAATATTATCAGGTATGCCTTTATTTATATAACATCCTCTAGGAAATACAAAACACTTCTCAGCAATTCTAGGAATTGCCTGCTGGTGGCCCAGTGCTGCGGAAGGCAGAGTCCCCTAACAGAGGCAGAAGGACAGAGCATCCATAAATCTCCAAGAGGCACAAGCAGGCAGGGACACACAATCATCCATCTGACTTTCAGCCAGAACTTCTCCCACTGGTACAGAGATGCAGGGCCAGGTCACTGCAAGCCACCTGCTTTCAGTTCTCATGCCTGAAGAAGAAATTATCATGGAATATCCTGTGTTGGAAGGGGACCCACAAGAATCATTGAGTCCAAATTAGTCTAGTCCCCAAGAGCAGCAGGGTAACCATTCTCCCTCCTGCAGAGATTTCCAGCTCTGGTGGCTGGTATTCCCACCAACAAAGCCCTTGGCTGTGGGAAGTTTCATCACTGGCTGTTTACTGTAACTCTCAAGTGCTGTTTCCTTTAATAGGTTTCTTTCACGGAGAAACTTACAGCTGTGGATATATTGAAGCAGTTCAAAAACCTTCTGAGAGTTTAAAAAAAAACTGCTGAAACATTTAGTAAAGGCATAACTTAGCAGTAGACTGGGAAGGTGTGGAGAAAATTTTTTCCTTAATTTTATTAGTAGTATATTCTGAAAAAAACATATGCCCCATCTCCATTGACTGCCACAGAGAACTGGAAGCCTAATTCACTAACCCTTTATTAATTACTACCAATTATAAGCCTGAGATTTTAGTAGCACTTGAACTTCAGTTTTCAAAAATTGTCAAAGAAAGGAAAAAAAAGCAAATATTCCTCAAACCTTTACCACTGGCAGGTTATGAACTGGGATGGTTTCCCCACTGTTCTCTAGGTCAGCACATTGGGTTTTCAGCAGATCCCTCATGCTGTTCTGGGGGAGGTTTTCTCCTTCCCTCTCCACCATCCCAGTCGTGTTTCAGCTTGGTGCTTCTCAGTACTGGGCCATCCCCACCTCAGCTCCCCCACTGGCTGGAAATCCTTGCAGAACCATGGAAGGAACCTGGGTTTATAGCCAGTGTTCAGTGCCTCTTCTTGCCATTATTAGCTCTTCCAGATGGCTGTTAGCATTTGTTCTTGGATATGGGAGAGTGTCTCTGGCTTTCACAGCTGCTCTCTCTAAATACTATCCCAGTCAGCTCAGAAGTAAGAGCATCTCCATCCCAGTTCTTGAGCTTCCTAGTACAAGCCTTGCTCTGAAAATGACATTGAAGCTCCACACTTTTTTGATCCTACATAATAATACACACTCTGAAATGCATGTTCATGTTAGCAGACATGATATGTCTGCAATTACTGGTGATACAGCAAGAAGCTCTACCCCAGGACACTACATTATATTCACTCTTCTCACACCTGGATGACTGGGCTTGACATGCATGAATCAATAAAAGCCAGATAGGTGCAGTTACAAATCTCCATGCTGAAAGGAAAATGGGCTGGAAAGACTCAAAGTATTTCATAGGGACAGAATCTGATACACAGGAGGCTCCTGCCCTTTCCTTTCCTTGGAAAGGGTCCAGCAGTGCTGTAAGAGGAAGCAGCCATGCCAGTCCTGCATCACTGCTGGGGGGCAAAGTTCTCCACAGGACACTAGTGGAGGCTTAGTGCTCTTCAAAAAAAAAAACAAAAACAAAAACTTAATTGGCCCAAATCCTAATAGGGCAAGTTTAAAAGCTGGAGTCCTAATTTCAGGATTAGCATTTTGTCCAGCTACGAGCAGTGATTTCTTTCCTGTTTCTAGGAAGCACATACTTTGATTTTTCATTTGGGTAGAAGGTAGGAAGCTTCCCTACCTTATTAATGGCTAGTGTGAGAACTGCATCTGTTAGATGTTACGTATCAATAGGAAAAACATCAATATGTGCCTACCCCTCATTTCTCCCTTGGAAAGGTTTTCTCAAAGGGCTTTGCCAAAAGATATGTGTTAGACTTCTCCCAGCCTGCCTGAACCTGTGTTCTCGTAAATAATTTCCTACAGTGTTGTCTAAGCACCAGACCAAGTGAATTCAGGCTTTTGCTGCACACCCATGGACTGCAGAGCACACTGTGCTGGAAAGCAGCAGATCCATGGAAGCATAACTGTGCCAGCACCACTCCTCAGCACATGGCTCTGGATCAAATTTTCCCTGTGGGAATGGAGAAATAGCCACTGCAAGATGGGGACACTAACTTAAGCGATGGTAGTGCTCCTGCCCCTGCCCAGGGCTGCAGCAGTAAGAGCCACGCCAGCCTTCAGGGGCTGAAAAGGTCGCTGGGGCTTTGTTTTCCCTTGGGATGTCTGTGATTTAAATCTTACTTCCACCTGCCAATGTGGAAAGGGTAAGGGTTGATCTCTTGTTCTCCTAGGCTGGACATTAAATGTAAGCCAGATGCATCTGCACACAGGTGTGTGCACAAAGGGTGAATAGTAGATAAATATCTCTCCTCGCATGTGGCAGAGCACAAAGCCTATGACCCATGGGTCATCCAAGCTGCAGCAGCAAGGGCCAGATGATGGGGTCACCCAGTTTGAAGCAAGTCTAAGGCAACTGGTGATAGCACCAGTGCAATTTTTTTGTGAGCATTTGGGTGTGGAAATGAGGTCTCGCACATGCGCTAGGAGGACCATATGGCACTTAGCACACCAGATTTCCCAGCTCCAGCCAGGCCTCAGTCTCACTCTACCTGTCACTCTTCTTGAGATCCACACTGTTGAGGGTCACTTCATCCTCTCGGGGGTCTCCATCAAATTTGTTTGCAGTACATTATCTCGTAGAGAGGAGACCTTGGTGCCATCTCTTGGATCTTTCTGTTGTTTTTAAACCTCAGAGTCATTTTGATTAGGTTTCAATATTTTCCCCTGGGGCTGTATTCTGCTCCAGGGAGCTTTTCACCTTTTTCTGGCACAGGAGAGTTCACTCACCCATCCCAAAGCCAATTGCCAGTCATTTCATGGCTTGCCTTCACTTTTTTGGTGTGCTCACTCTAAAATTTAATAACAGAAGAGCAATAAAATATGAGGCCTTGGGATAGCCAAGAATTGCCTTCCACATAGCCAGGAATCACATATGGTGATCCATGGGAGAGACCAGACCCTTAGGTCCCAGCCAGGTCCTGTACCACATTTTCCAACACCCATAAGCTCCCCTGCATTGCATTTTCAAATCCTAGGTGTACACCTCTGGCTATAAATAATCCTTAATAAACATAATTTCCCAAGGAATCTAATTTCTCAGTTTTCCCTGTGTGCAAATGATAGGGCCAAGCATGGATATCAATCCCCCCTCATTGTATGTTAAGGTAAATAACTTGAAATGCCACAAGACTGCAGAATATTCCATCCTCAGAAGCTGAATGAAGTCTGCATACAGAAACCCACATGCTTGTTTTTGAGCAAAATAGCTTGGAAAAAAATGCACTTCTCAATGTGTTGCCAGACAATAAAATGTCTTCAGGATTCAAATCAGCAGAGCAATGAGGCTATTGCTCATTATTAAGCTAACGGTACAAAAGTATTTTTGAAAGGAGCTTTGTTGAATCAGCATTTTTATTCTAGCAACATGCACAATTTCTTTAACCAGGGTTATTTTCAGAGTATGGCATGAAAATAATTACAGAGCACTTTCTAAAGGTTCAGTGATTTAGGCAAGAGCAGCCAGCTGTTTGGCTGCACTATCTTAGTAAGTTTTCTAGATCTCACACAAGGCTCACAAGTATTTCTCTCCTGATCTCCAAGAAGAGATGCAGAAATAATCTTTAGCATTTCTTTTTGGATTTCAGTTATATGCCTGTGAAATGAAATTAAAAATCATATTATTGAAAGTCAAGTTTTCCTTAGTCCAAAAGGTTTGCCTGACTTGGCTGAAACCTTTGTTCCATGTAAAAAAAGTGATTCTGATTTGATTTTAAAAAAGAATCAGTCATTTTCCTTTTTCTTCCCAATCCTTCACTGCCATCCAGTCTTGTCATTTTTGATCCTAGCTTCCAGAGCACATTGTCTGGCTTTAATCAAAAGCATTCTGTAATTAGGTTCCAGCTAATTTGGCTTAGAATATTTAAAAGCAAAAAAAAAAAACCCTTGCTTCATGGTAAAACCTAGCTAAGTTTCAAAGGAGCAAGGATTCATTTCATAAATGTATCACTGGCAACCAAATTCATCCCTTAAGATCATGGGGATATAATTTGTCCTGGGCATTTTGAGGGTGATTTTGTACACAGGAACATGAAGAGCACAAATGAGCGTGAGAAGCACTGCTGCAGTCATATTCAGTCTCTCTCCAAAAACCTGGGTCTGGAGCTCTAGAAGGGACACTGTCAGGGCTGGAATCCTTCAAATCCGACCTACTTTTCCATTTCATCCTTTACCAAAGCAAATGTTTAAATGCTAGATTTTTTTTTCCTTAAAGGAAGAGGGGAAAATGCCAGTGCACTGGCTCCAAGGAAGAGCTGCAGAAACCAGAGCTGCTTTGGGTTAACCACAGAGGAAGGGGCTTGTACCACATCCTGCATGGAGATGATGCCCTCAGCTCTCCCAGCCCCATGAGTGAGATATCCACACATCCATGCTGTGCCCTGGCCTAGGGCTCGTTTAGGGCACAAGAGCAACAACAAAACCCTAACCCACCTTGCTGCTGGTTTGCATGGGAAAAATCTCTTTTCAGGGTAAGGAATTAGAGGGTCAAAGCTAGCCAGTGGTGGGGAGGACTCACCTTGCCAGCTCCAGGATTGAAGGAGAAATACCACAAACCCAAACTTTGCTCCTCAATACTGGTATAAAGCACATGCACACCACTTACATCCTGAAGGAGAGGTAAGGTAGGCATACTGCATACACACCTCTGTATCCCAAGAGGTATCTCACCTGTCCTTTCCTGGCTGAGGGAGGATTTATTTACCTCCTTCAGTCTGGATTAAAGCTTTGACAGCATGGTAGGTGCAAATCTCCTATAACACAACGTGGAAAGTACAAACCTACCAAAATCCCCAAATTCACACCAGCACAGCCCTGCAAGTTAGAAGGAGTTTTTCACTGCTGGCTGTGTAAGACAGCTAATAAAAATGCAAAAGACAGGAAACATCCCAAACATCATCACTCTCCAGAGGATACCCATCCAACTCCCCACACACCCATAGCCTGGAGTAAGGAGCTGGTGCCCCATCACTTCTGAGAACAACAGCTCCTTTTCCTTAAAACTGCTACTTGCTGGTCTGAACTCTCACACAAACCATGAGAGGAAAATTCAGCCTCTTCTCCAACCAGGGAAAATTCAAGCTCATATCATCCTTTTCAGAGGGTGCCCCAAGCACAGGGCTGCAGATGAGGCCAGACTGAGAGGCAAAGCATCACCTGGTGTGCAGCCCACGCAAGGTCACAGCAGCAAGGGGGGATGCTCCAAATCAGATCAAAAAACTCAGCAGGTTCCACTGGTGAAAGCCTGGGCATGCAAGGCATTAAAGAGAGTGACCTGCTTGGATGTTCTTGTAAAAGGCACCTAATTAGTACTTGATGGGTGGACAGAGGAGTTTTAAGCACAGCACCAGTTCCTGTCATCTGCGACAGAATTTCAAGAAGCTTTTAGGCAATCAACAGTTCTCTACATCCTGCTTTTGGGGATCAGAAACATAAAATTAAATTGTGTACAAGTGTAAATTATGGGAAAGCAAGAATCTACAGCTCTCAAAAAACTGCCTATAACATCCCTGAACATCAGCCCCTACTCTTGCCCTCCTTGCAGGCAATTCACACGTTATCTTTGCTTTCCTCACATTGACTACAGTTTCCCTAAGTGCTTTCTCAGGCTCGGGGGTTGAGCAAGAAGCAGTGCTGTAAACCTTCAGGTTTTAATAAAGTGCTTTCTGCATCTAATTGGAAATTTTGCTAACCATTTGTCAGCATGTCCTGAAGTCATTATGGGTAACATCTCAAAAGAGGAGATTACTAATGTCATAGAATAAACTTTTTATAAGGATAGATAATTTTAAAAAATAACTGGGGACCTTCCTTTCTATAGCAATGAATATAACAATCCTTTCTCATGCTAAATATTATTTGAATTTCCTTCAGATCTGCAATCTGGCTAAAGCTGTTGTACAAGTCATGCTGGTTGCTGACGTACTATTTATAGCAATGTTGAGAAAACCAAAATCCATTTTCTGCTCCCGGGATTGTGTGTTTTGAAAATTGGATTTCATCAAATTGGAACTAACAAAAAAAAAATTAAAAATTCAGATTTTTTTAGGCTTGGTGGAAACAAAATACAAAAAAAAAGGGGGGGGAAGTGCACACTTTTCCCTGCTCCATTTCAGCAGCCTTTTGAGTTCACTTTGCCTTGCAAGGCAATCACAGGGAGGGGTGGAGCTTGCCCAGCACAGAACCAGCTCTCCGCAGCCCAAGGTGTGCTGCAGTGAAGTCCAGTTCCCCACCAAGGACTTCACAACAGCTTCACAGGTGCCCACAAAGGTAGAGCAGAGACTGGGTCCACACCATTGGTCAAACCCTGGTCAGGCTCTCCTCTGCCCCAAGAACAGTGTGAAAGGGGAAAGCCCCTGCCCTCAATTTGCTTCTGAGGGAGTTTAGTTAATACTACTACAATTATTTTTTAAGGGCTGTAAAACACAGAGAGCCAGCCAATGTATTAGTCCGACTTACCAAGCAACACCCAGTTTTCATGAGGATAAATTAGCCTTCCTATCTGGTTAGAAATACCCTTTTAGAGTTGTCCAAACACCACCCATCAGTCACTGATGCCGCAGAGGTGACTGTGGTTTTGTTTTGAAGAACTCAGACACCACTACTTTGTTGGAAAGAGAAACATCAGGAGACCCTGCAGGACAGAGAGCAGGCTGGGACTACTAACACAAAACCCATGGTGAGAGGGTGTTACCAAACAGAAGAAGCAGCATGAAAAATGAAGTGAAAAATGGGGAGGGAAAAAATAAAAAAAAGTATTTTAAAATTCAAAGATGTAAGCAAAACAGTAATTAAAAAGAAAGCAGACACAGCCCATCACAAAAATCCCAAATAGCTGCAGCTGAGCAGAAGGTAGAGGACTGTGCTG